>JALBZB010000434.1:0-27504 GCA_038050625.1 Pythium sp. MPC-2022a
TGATAACAGTTTGCATTGTTTTCGAGTGGAATTTGGCGCATACATGGAAGCAAGGTTAATCAATCCATCGTGAAAGTTTGGTTACGATTGGATAAAAATTGACGGAGATAGAGTAAAAAGCGTCCTCGTTACCCCCGACCACTGTTAGCGATGGTCGAGAGACAGTCGGACCAGTTCACCTGCGGGTCAACACAAGGTCAAATCAGTCAGTCATACCGAGCGCGTCGTTGTTCCAGTCGTTGCGAGGAAACGAGAGAGAGAATTTGCTCGAACAGGATTGAACCCAGTGGTGTGGGCTTTCTTCACTTTACAAGTACGGTTGGAAAACAGGTGAACAAAAAAGATTCTAAAAAGAGGCTGTCATGACGTAATCATTCCTCCTTGTAAACGACTCACTAAGTCAACACTTCGGATATCTAAATTAAGAATACCTGCTATTTACCTTTTTTAGGATAGCCAATTTTTAGGAAGACCTTCTTTGTCTGACGTTGAAGTGATTGGTACGTAGCTAAGTTCGCTTCAAGATGACCAAGATGGCGGGCGGTCCTTTCGATCCGAGTGAAGCTCCATATCCTCTTTAGCCCCTAGGAGAGACCCCATGGAGATTGAGACGCGGCTTCCAATTGTGTGCTGATCTTGTCTCTTGTCGTGAACTCCACTAAATGGGGCAGCAAACCACTTCTCGTTTCTGATTTGCACAAAATGACGAACATAGCATCAATTAGCACATGAGAAGGCTCACATCGTTCACACAAAATTTCCTACATTCTGGCTCATTCAGTTCATTTTTGACGACGAAATAATTTACTTAATGCTGACGGCTTCGTACCTCTTGACAGGACGGGTCGGCCGGAGGAATCGCGGGTCCCCAGCAGAGCCAGCAGCAGGACGGCGAGTTCGACGGCGGCGGCGCCCACTCCCGCAAGTACGTCAGCTGGTCGATCTGCCGGAAGATATCGTCCTCCGATTCTACAGTAATTCAACCGAAACAAAAGAGTAGTTAGCCAAAGTCATCTATGGATGTCAGCGGATTCTGATCACTTCGTGCCTAAAGTCGGACGGTCTCCAGTAATCTCGAGCGACTTGCCCGCCTTGAGCTGTTGAAGACCCTGTTTGTATAATACATTATTATAACTATAATGAGTCACCCCACGCCACCAATACCGAAAGCACTAACGCAGTAAAAGCGCTCGCACCTCTATCCAGTACATCGCCGCGTGGTGCGAAACCGCTCGGAGCGTGATCACCGTGCCGTTGATGCCGAGTCGGAACACGCGCGTGTCGTTCTGAGCTGCAGTATTTAGACAAGCAGATCCACACAAGACATCAGAACATGTGAGTCTCACTCAATAAGTCAACAGAGAGCAACAAGCTCTTCTTACAAACGCCGCTTTCTTGAGCCAGGGCAATTTCAGACGCCTTCCGGATGTCGGTCGACATGACCGTAACTTGGTGCGTGGACTGAGCAAGAGAGGCACACATGCAATACGTTAGCATCAAGTGAGTAGACTTATATATCTAATGCGCATTCAGCTAGCTGACAATACGCACATGCACGCGGTAGACCATGAGTTGGAAGTCGATGGTCTGGAAGAGAAACGGCCGCCACGAGCCGTCCAGCTTCTTGTACTCGAGGAAGCCCGAGAGCCCTGCACCATACCCAACGTATCCATACAATACACATAAGTCAAACGACAGCAGTGGACAAGTTTATGTACAGTAGAACGGATAGATAGACCGACCTCCTTCGTCGCGAATGATGCTCACACTGCTGTTCCGCCGTCTCGAGAACGCGTAGTACGCGGTGAGGTCCGCACTGTCGCTCGTCGCCGCGACCGCGTTATGGAACGACTGGCGTCTGCTGCGATGGTACGCGTCGTCACCGTCACGCTCACCATCGCCTTCGCCTTCACCACCTCTGTAGCTGTTGTTGCTGTAGCCGCTGATGCTGCGCCGCTGCTGTTGTTGAAGCTGTCTGGCAGTCGCCGCCTCAGCGCTGACTCGCGCCGACGCGTGCTCGTGCGACGAGAAGCGCCGCAGACTCTGCTCCTCGTGCGATGAGAAGCGCCGCAGACTCTGCTCTCTCGTGGTGGTGGCGGTGGTTGCTGCGGAGCCGCTGGGGAAGGTGCGCGGCGGCTCTGGAGACCACCAGGACGAGCGCTGCGCGTCCATCAACGCGCACGAGAATGGAGGTTCCGCTTTCGCCTTGGTGAGCTTTTTATTGCTTTTTGGTTTCGCCAAATAAAAGAGGCGTTCGAATTCGATGCAACGATGACACAAGCTCTGGCTTATTTGATATGAATTTAGACGGTTCTATTCCCACTTCCCTCTACGATTAATGCTGGTTTGGAGCACTACGATATGCCCGCTGTGTGGTTGTTTTGTGCAGATGTGGACGGTTTTGAACAAAAAAGTGGATCAAAATAGCATCTTTTTGTCTTGATTGCTCTATGAAGCATCGCACTTGTTTTGGCTCGGCTTGAAAAAGTCAGACGCTTGCTGATTTCTCAATACAAAAAACAAAGCTCCCCCTTGGCTAATTGAAGCAAAGGCATTCGAAGCAGCGAAAGAGAAGAGAAGAGAAGAGAGAGGCTACCATGGCGTCCAAGCGCGTGGTTCTCTCTAGCGTCCGAGCCGCGTCGACGTCGGCTGTCAAACGCAACGCTGCGCCTGTGAGCGCTCTTCACCTCCATGCGCTTAGCGCCGCGATTGCCCCAGCGACTCAGTCTAACGAAGGCTCTTCCTGGATGAAGCTCGCTGGAATGGCGCTCGCGGGTGGCGCTGCGATTGCGGCCCTGAACAACTCGCACGAAGTGCAGTGCGAGGCGAAGACGGCGTTCATCACGGCGGTGGTGGACGCGGAGAAGACGGACGCGGAGGAAGCCGCCGATCCCAAGCCGCGCGGACGCCGCAGTCTGCTCAAGAAGCGCACCAAGCACAACGCCAAGCTGGAAGAAGTGGACTTGATGAAGATCCACCTGGACGAGTACAAGAAGAACTACCGGAAGATCGACTCGCTGCGAGCGCGGTTTGAAGCGTACGCGACCAAGACCGTCGGCTCGGGTGAGAAGGAAGCGCGTGCCATGACGTTCACCAACTTCCTGCACTCTCTTATCCTGCCGCGCTTCCACCTGCAGGCTCCGGTAAGTCGACCATTCTCTTTTTTTGTTCGTATGCTGTCTAGACAGCGCTTGATGATGCGTGCGCTAACTGTTTTGTGTGTATGCATGTGTGTATGGGAAGCGTGCGAATGTCGAGTACACGTGCGACTTTATTGGGGACGCGAACAGTCTGATCACCTACGAAGAGTGCTACCTGCTCATCCATCTGCTCCAGAGTAAGTGGTTTATTCACTGTGTTGACTATGGGTTTCCATCTGTCATTCTGTATTAACGTGTCTACCTCACTTTAATTGAAGTCCCAAAGGAGCACTTTGACGTGGCGTTCGCGATGTTCGACCTGGACGGCGATGGCACGGTCCACATGGCGGAGTTCTGCCACGTGATTGAGAACCTTCTGCGCTCGATCACTGCGAGTGAAGCCGGCGGTCCGATGAACATCTCGGCGGAAGCCACGCTCCCGCGCTTGACCAAGTACCTCTTTGGTCGCTTCGGCAAGAAGAGCATCACAGCGCAGGATCTCGAAGCCGCGCTCGATCTGCTCCGCAAACAGATCCTAAAGGCCGAGTTTGATTTGTACGCCAAGCCACACCCGAGCGTCAAGAACCAGGAAGCAATCTCGGTGCACGACTTTGCCATCACGCTCATCTCGAGCTTCGACCCGGAGCGCCTCGCGCCGTACCTCGAGCGCGTCCAGATGCTCAATGCGAGTGACGAGCTGGTGACGTGGGACGATTTTTACAAATTCCACTTCAACGTGCAGAGCAACTTGGAAGACATCAAGCTCGCGTTTGAGCTCACTGGCGCCGCGGAAATCACGGAAGGTACTGTACAAAAGCATTCCTACAAAGCGTGTTCGAAAACCTTTTAATTGGTGCTGAAACGTTATGTTTCGTTTCGCTTGTGTGACTACTCTACAGCGGACTTTATTCGTGCGACTCGTGTCGTGAGCGGCGTGGAGCTTTCATTCCCCGTCGTGCAGCTGGCGTTCCGAGTCTTCGACAACAACGGTGCGCTTCTTGATGTCTCTAGTAGTCTGTGCAAACCTGTCCTAACGTATTGTGGCATTCTCCTCTCGGTTGGTTCTAGGCAACGGCACTCTGGACCAGACGGAGTTGCTCAAGGTGCTGGAGATGCGAACGGACATTGAGCTCCAGAAGAAGCACCCGGAGACGGTGGTCAAGCGCTTCTGGACCTGCATAAAGGAAGCTCCTTCCCAACATCACTAGGGTGTTGATGGATCCTTTGGAGAGAGGGCATTTTGATCAGCATTGATGGCGAGTTCCCAGCAACAACAAGCTTTGGCATACTCCATGTCTTGAGGCTTGAAGAAAACCGAATGAAGAACGAAAGAAACATGAATGTTCGTGATGGAATCAATTGTTGTTTGCTGTGTTTGCTTAAATATTGTACACCCCTCTTTATTCCCCACCATCTCCCTTTCATACAATCATGTCCACCTACTCAAACTCACTCACTACTAGCCAACGATCCGTGGCGACGAGAGGGTTACCGTCCACTAGTCTGCAGCTTCTCAAGCGCTTCTTCGTCTTCCTCCACGTTCGAGAGACTCACTTTCGTCTGCAAGCGGCCGACGTTCACGACCCTCACTTTCTTCTTCCCGACCACAATCTCGTGCGTGTTGTCGCCCGTTCCTTCCGAGTCCTCAATTGCTGCTTCTGCCGTTGTTTCAGTAGTTTCTTCATCAGCTCCTGCCTCCGTCAGCACGGCGTCTCCGTCTTCCTCTTCGTACGCTCCAACAAAGTCCACGGCTCTGGTCTTCTCGGTTTCTTTCGTAGCTGTTGACTGCTGCTGTTGTTTGTCGAAACCTTTCTTGGTAGTTGTAACCACGGCGGTGTCGCTTGTTCCTTTCTCCTTTAGCTGTGGAATTGATGCGTCACCACCGCCAGTAGCAGCTGCCTTCGGGTCTTTCGCTTGCTTCTCGTGGTTTTCGATCGTGATCTTGCCGTCCTCGTGGGTCGAAATCGTCGTAATCTTGTTCTTCGACTTCCCCGCGCGCTTGATCGTGATCTCGTCACCGCCTTCCATCTTGATAGTGGTCGTGTGCGCGCTGTCGCCGCTCACGTGGATCGCCGCAGCGGCTGGTGCTGACCCTGGTGCTGCTATTCCTGCTTTCTCCACAGTCGCGTCGTCCGAAGAGCTCTTTCGCAGCATCACAGGCGATCCATTCTTGTTCGTATTCGTAGTCTCCACGACAATGTCCGCGGGTGACGCCGTCTCTGTGCGGCGCGTCACACGGTCGGCCACGATGAAGCCGTCGCGGAACGTGCGCGTCGAGTTTGGTGATGAGGCTGTACACACATACAGAGATCGCCATCCATATATACAAATACAACGCAAGACGAATCAGTACTGTGACCATTCACACGACCCAGAACATAGCACACACACGCACCCATGTCGCTGCGCAGCATCGCGACCGAGAGCAGCAGCAGCGAGACGCTGAGCACCACGGCGAAGAACAAGCGCTCCTTGGGGATGTCGCGCCGCATTCGTCCTTCGCACACAGCCAGTGGATCTATTGTTTCTATTTGACCAAGCGTCGTTCTTCTTCCGCCGTCCTGGTGTTGAGGTTGAGGCGTTCTTTGGAAATGAGTTTGAGGCATCCTTCGATAAACCAACAGCTCCAAAAGCGCAAAAAGCGCAACGGAAAAATAAACTCGGTTTTTGTATGAAATTTGTGTGCTCGCCTCTACAAGAGACAAGGAAAGGAAGTATTTCAGAATTAGATTTATCTGTATCAAGAATAATAGACTAAATAGTATTCTACAAATGAATAATCTGTACTTGATACAGTATTAGACGATATTAAATATTGAGATAGGGAGTTATTCACGTTGAGAACACCTTTCCATAAAACGGCTTTCATGACATTTCACAACTGGCTTTGCTGCAACGAAGTAGATACAAAATGCATATGATTCAGTGAGTTTTATTGATCTCTCTGCTTATATTGTTATCGTATCTAAATGGATGTGGCAGCCTGCGCGCAATGCTCTGCTCTCGTGTTGATGCTCTGCGGCGCTTACTTGCGGCGCTTACCGCTGAAAAAGTCGCGTTCGCGCTGCTCGAACGCCGCGAGCTTAGCGGACTGCGCCTGGAGGATGCGACTGCGCATCTCCGTGCGGCGCTCGGCGAGTGAGCGTGGCTGCGCGGCAGTGACGTCCTGGAACGACGCGGCGAACACGAGGGCGACGAGCATGCAGCGCGCGATGGTGTTCATCTTGACTGTGACTTGAAAAGGTGCTGTGGGAGGCGTTGGTGGTGGTTTGAGCTCTTGAGAGTGAGAATGGGAATGGACCATGCATAGGTTTGCTTGACCATCCAGCGCATGCGAAGAGCTCCATGAGATCTAGGCGAGAAGCTCGCATGAGATGCGAGGCTGTGTGTGATGTGGTTACGGGTTTCAAAATGCTATTTTTATTTTGATTCAGATCCGCTGCTAACAATAGAAACGCCAACGTAAATATAGCAAACGAACGGGAAATGAGTACAGCACAGTCAGTCTCAACGGCAACATGGGATCATCGCGTCCTTCGCGCATCCACTTCGAATGTACTGCCCAGCAGTCTTATGCCTCGCTTGGCGCACCAGCAGCAGCAATTGTACCGCCGCCATTCTCTGGAGGCACGTAGCACATCATGCGGATCCAGCGGCGTCGGCGCACAGACGCACCGAGGCGTTTCATGCTCGACTTGCCGCGCGCCAAGTGCAGCTTGAAGCGCGGGAAGTCGGTCGCGTAACTCCAGCCCTCGTCGTCGCACTCGGTGTAGTTCTTGTCGATCTTCCACGGCGACGTCCAGATCCAGTGCGGCGGCAGCGTGATCTGCTCAAAGCTCAGCTCGACATCACCGTTGCGGTTCGTAAAGCGCTCGCGGTCCGTCGGTAGCAGGTGGTTTGGCCCCCACTTGCCGAAGATGCTCACGCGCTGGTTTTCAAAAATCTCTTCGAGCGCGACGCTGCCGTCAAGGTTGCTGTTGTAGCGCGCAAGCACAGCGCGACGAGGCGCGGCCACACCTCCAGACGGTCTGTTTGCACCAACGTCAGAGTTGCGAGCGGCCACCATTGCTCCAGCATCGGAAGCTGATGCCGAGGCGTCATTTCGGGCTGCAGCAGTGGTGCCGCCGTTGTTGTTACCAGGGGTGGCTCCTCCACCACTAGCTTCCTTATCCATCGCCTTCCTGAGCTCATCGAACAGTAGTTTTGTCGACTTGACCATGCCTTCTTTAGTCGCTGACGCGATCTTCGACTTGAACATCGTGCTCTTGGAGAAAGGGATGCCGATGTACGCTCTCGCCATCAGTTTCCCGTCGACTTCTCGGGTCACTTCAAATACTGTCTCGATCGTGAAACTATCGCCGTAGGGGATATCGTGCAGCGCCATTTTGATCTCGAGCACGAAATGGTCGGGATTCGCATTCTCCCTCTTGCTGTTGAACAGCACATGCTGGGTCTGCGTCGCCGTCGTCGATGGTGGTCCGAGACTCGAGTTCGACTGCGCGCGGTACTTGATCGTGCGCACCTGGCCGCCAAACTCCTGGGAATCCGTCCACTCACCGTAGTCGTGCTCAGAGTCTCCACCTGCCTTGATGTAGCCCTCCCAGCGCTTTTGCGTGTTGTTCGCGTAGTACAAATCAAAGAAATGCAATCCATCTTTCACTACCGGGTGCACCTCGTACTCCCCAAGCAGCGATCGCTCTTCCTCTTTACTCACAAGGAACGGAGTCACTGGCGCACTGGTGATACTGGCACCCGACGCAGGGCTGTCGATCGTTTTGTTGAGCATCTCATAGCACAGTTTCATGGACGAGCTCACACCTTCTCTAGTAGCAGAGATGATCTTGGACTTGAACATGCATCCTTTCGAGAACGGGATCCCCAAATACACCTTCGCCACCAGGTTCCCAGACGCACATTTCTCGATCACTGTCACTTGCTCTACGTGGAAGCAGTCGCCGTACGGAATGTCGTGTAAAAATGCCTTCGACTCGAGCACAAACTTGTCCGGATCGGCGCTCACCAGATCCGTAAAGAAGATGTGTTGCGTCGTCGTGTTCATCGTCGACGACGGGCCAATGCTCGCATTCGTGAGCGATCGGCAACTCAACACGCGCACCTGTCCGCCGTACTCCTTTGACTGCGTCCACTCACCAATGTCCATCTCCGAGTCACCACGCGCCTTGTAGTAATCCTGCCATTTGTCCGTTTGTCCGTTCGCGTAGAAAAGTTCAAAGTACTCGACGCAGTTCTTCATCGCTGGGTGGATCTCGTACTCGCCAACAAACTCACGCTCCTGTTCGGAAGAGACCAGGAATGGCGTCACAGACGCGCCTGGCGCATTGTTCACCGAGTACTGGAGCTTGAGCGAGAGCTGACCGAGGATCGAGTCCGATGGCGACGTCACAGGCCACGAGCAGCTCACCTGCGCCTCTTTCATGCCGGTGAAACCAAACATCTCGCGCAAAGAGATCGCGGTCTCACCCACTTTCGTCGTGAGGTACCGCAGATGGATCTCGTACACGTGCAGCACCATAATGTCTGGAAGTCCGCAGAAACTGCCGCTCGTCGAGCCGATCGCACGGCATTCGTCACATTCTCCGCACGCGTGGTCTTGGAAATGCCACGAGAGCTTCTCCTGCCACGTCACCACGCCTTTCTCGCACGGTTTTGGCACGGACTGGCCTACAGGCACTTGGGAATGGTCGTGCAGCTCCGACTTGTACTTGACGACGATGTAGAACTGGCGCAACGAGCCTTCCTTCGTGTACGACATGTCTTCAACCAATACCTCTAGTCCATGCGACTTGAGGTTCGTAGCGCTGAGCGCTTCGCTGGCATATGAAGCGCTGGCCGCGAGTGCGTTCTCTACTACCTCCGCAGATGACGACGCGTCTTTTCCATTCGCAATGCCGTTCATCATCGCCGGAGACGAACCGGCGTTCGCATTCGCAGACGCGAGCACCGCGGAGCTCAAGTTCGAGTCGATGCGGCCGGGCACGCGGCCCTGGATCGCGCGCTTCGTCATCACGCAGAGCCACTTGCGCGCCGCGAGGTCGTCTTCAGCGCGGAAAAAGTACGTGCCGCCGAGTGTGCCACGGATCTCGAGCGTGTTGGCGCCGAACTCGAGCGGGTCCGCAGGCTTCACCACATGTACCGCGAGCGAACCCTTAATGTTGATGTTTCGTCGCGCAGCGTCCGCGTTCGGGTAGTACTTGATGCGGCCGTTGCTGTCGAGCACCACGTAGCGCTTCTTCCAGTTCTTGCCGCGCTGCACGCCCTTCTTCACCAAGAGCCATCCGTCGAGCAGATCGTCGCCCAGCTCGATCAAGCTCTCGATGAACTCTTGCTTGTTCACAACCGAGTCAGAGAAGAACGGCATCGCGTAGTACGTTGATCGACGCGGCAGAATCGAGCGGATCTCCGACTCCAAGCGCTCCTTCACGCTGAAGTGGCGCTTGAGCGTGCCATTCCCATTCGGCCCCACGGGCGTGGTCGAGGCAGACACTGCTCGCTGCACCGCTGCACCAGCGCCGTTCAGTGTCGCAGACGTGCGCGTGCGGCTCCCGCGCGCTCCAGCTTGTGCACCGCCGACAGGAGCCGCAGGCTGCTGCGCATTGCCGCTCGCTGGCTTGGCGGTCATGGGGAAGATCGTGAACGCGACGCGGAAGAGCACCACGAACGTGGCAATGCCCACGGTGATGACCATGAACAGATCCACGAACTCCTGGTACCCATTACGGGACTGCTGCTGCAATTGCACCACATCCCTCATCGCGATGGCGACGCCTTCCGCGTTCACGCATGAGAGCGGCGGCGTCTCCATACTCAGCCTGTCAGCGTCCGTCCGTTGCAGTTAGAGAGCAAGTGAGAACGAAGGTGATGAAAGGTGCCGCGTGTGTAGTGTGACTGTGATGACGAGGGGGAGTTGCCGCTTGAGGGGGGTAATCCGGAACGCGGGTAGTGATTACGATCCCCTCTGATGCGAGTATTATGCCAGATCTTGCGCTTGCTTGCTTGTTTGTTTGTTTGTTTGTTTGTTTGTTTGCCGCGGCTTACGCTTGTACTTGTGATCGTCCCGTTGGGGAATGAATAGACTTGGAATTTGTATGGAAAATTGGTCACAACAACAACAACATGTTTAGCCAGGAAGAGTAAGTCCGCGCTCCACTAAAGTACGAATTGGTGGTAATATCTTGGAATTTGTATGGGAGAGAGAATGCATGCGTGTGGGATTGCCCTTGAAGAACGACAGCCGCGTGGGTACAACATGCATCATCATGCGCACAGTCCAAGTAATCACCACAAGCACCAGCATTATTACGCCTGTCGCGAATGCATGCATCTGTCTCTCTGTATGACCATGGGTGTCTACCTATGGGGTGCTAAAGCGATAGCTACAGTGGTCGCAGCGCTGCCATCACTGCTGTCGGATACTTGCCGAGCGGCGCGTCGTAGCGCCGCGTACAGGTCAGCGCGTGCGTGTCTCCGTAGCTCTCCGTTACCTCACGCTCGGCCAGCGCATTGCAGAACGGCGTGCCAAATGCAAACACCTCCAGCGCGTTAGTATCAGAAGATCCTGTCAGGGCATGCAGCCACTTGGGTAGAGTCATCAGCGCAGTGTGCTCGATGGAAATCGCCAGCAGGTTTGTATAGATCACGCGGATCCCATGTCGGCAGCTCGTTCAGCAGTGGCATGCTGACAAACGCGGGCTCTTCGAAAGCTTCAAGGCTCCCAGCACTTGCTTGTGAGAAGGACGCCAGTGACCCGATCTTGTTATCGATGAGCGAGGGCTCATGGGTCTGCAGCTTCCCCAACACGGACGGCAGTTCGCGAAAGCCGCAGCGCTCCAAGTACAATACCACGAGCGGATGGCGCCATGCATTGTGAAGATCAAGCGGCAGTGATGTGATGTTTGAGTTCACGACCTCAATGTCGTTGAGCGTTCTCGAAAGAGGCTGCATCATACTGTTTGGTAGCGCCGTCATGTTTACGTGGGACAAGATCAGATACTGGAGGCGAATGTGCGCTCTCTCGCTGATAGCGGCGCCTTCTCCCCACTCGACCAGTGTGCAGTTGTAGATTTCGATTCCAAACAGGTTGATGAAGCTGGGCATCTGCGGTGGTATGGCCAGAGCGGGGCAATGCGACAGAATGAGAATCGACAGCGCACCGGGGTCAAGAAGATCCGGCTCATGGCTCGGAATGCTCAACGAGTTGCGGCGATGGCAGTTGTAGCAGGAGATCGCGCACGAGTACTGGGTCACGAATCAGGGCTGAAGCAGAAGCCTGCACGACATGCTGTCTACATGGGAAAACAGCAGCAAAGATCGTGCGTGGATAATGCCGACGACAATGCCGCAGAAGACGAAGAGCGCAGTCAAAGCCCCTGTTCTTTGGGGTGCCCTTATGGTTGTTGAATGCATCGGGTTGAGGCACCTGAAAGTCTGTTGCATGTTGCCGCCGAATCTGATATGTGAGGCGCTACGGAGCGATTTCCCCCTTTGGTCGGATACTTGCCTCTCATGATCTTAGTGAGACTGGAGAGCCATGTAGATACCGACATGCGGGAGCAATGTACTCACGGAATCGTACAAGTTCACGGCAAAGACCCGCTGGGCAGCAAAGACCATGTTGGAGAACCAGACTTTGTCGTAGAGTAGCTGAAACGGGAAATCGGCGAATTTGCGGTTGAACGAAGCGGCGTACGGCGCGAATATGAGTACCGGGACAAAGATTGACGATCCAAAGTTCAGTATCAAATCCGCCACCGCACAGTATCCGCTCCTATGCGGTCGACACGGTGGTACTCAATTGAGTTCGTCGAGAGCGTCGTCTACGGCAATAGTATCGAATAAGCGGAGTCGACTAGCAGTTGAACACGATGAAAGCGACGTTGAGAGAGTTGATCCACGGTGCGGAGATAAGCTGGCTTGATTTATACGCTTGGTAGATCTGAGAGCTGATCTCCATCGCCTCTCGGATGTCGAATCAGCGTTCAAAATACTCGCTTTGCGGGCTGAAGAACCCATTGCGACCCACAAGTGACGTTTTTATCCGTTTCAGAGGTCGTGGGAGCGCTCGCCTCCGGGGCAGGGCTTTCCAGGACGAAGATTTCGCAGCAGCTGCTCACAAAAAGGTGTTTGTCTTGGATTCTTCAGCCCCTGCTTTAGTCGGTCGGCTACGAGACGCGAACACCAGCTCTCGAGATCGAAGAGAGTACCAAACCATCGTACAAAAATTGAGCCCGTGAGCTGCCACAAGACATCCAAAGAAAACCGCATTGAGGACCAGCTGATCTTGTGCGCTCGGCCCAAGCAATTCGGCGCAGTACGACATTCTCGGCTCGGTCATGAAGAAATGGATATTAGCTACCAGCGTGAGAACGGCGCAGCACCGGATGCGAGTGAAGAGAGCAAACCACCATAAGAGCGTAAACCATATCGAGAGCGACCCGCTACGTGTCGCTCGTTGGCTGGGATATCGTGCGGTGACGGCGCAACAGAGCTCATCATACAACGAGGGAGAGCAGCAGACGCGAATCGAACACTTCTGAACAACGAAAACGCTAATTTTAGTGAGTACGAGCGCATTTCTTCCAGTCCAGTCCCGTTGACAATGCTGAAGTTTCTATTGACAGGTGGGATGCTACTCATCTACCAATGCTTTTCGCCATGGACCTTCAACAAGCTGGGCTGACTCCTAGTAAGTACTACCTAGTTTATTCACAACATTGACTCATGTGTGAAACAAAGGTAAGCTACCTCAAGCAAGTATCAACTCGCTAGCTATGTGGCGTCATTCCGGATACTCTTGCTCAGAGGACTCGCATTTGAGTCACAAAGTCGAGTGGGAACCTCCCGTGAACGAACGAGCTCTGCTTCACACACGAAATCACTGCGCGCTGTCCATATTCCGCTGCGATCGCGTGCTCCGACAAAGGATTATAGAATGGCGTGCCGTATACAAACACTGTCGTTGACGTTCGCGTTGCCGCTGAGGCGCTCACCCAGAATGGAAACTTTGCGACCAGCGTATTCTCAAGCGAAACCAGCTCAAGATCGTGGACGTTGACTGGCACGGTTTCTGGCAGCTCTCTCAGAGGCATCCACGACAGCACCATCGTCGTGAGTTTATCGAAATCGGCGCTGAACTGGACTGCTTTCATGGAGCTCAAGCGGTTCCAGTGCAATGACAACTCCTTCACTTGGAGGCGAGCGAGTGCGGCTGGGAATTCGTCAAGCTGACACTGTTCGATGGCCAAAATCGGCAACGAGTGGCCCCATCTCGAGTCCAGATCGTCTGGGAGAGAAGTCAAATTCGACACAGCGATCTGGAAATCGATCAAGCCCAGGGGCAGTGGTTCCAGAAGTCCGTCAGGTAGCTACGTCATGCTCGATCGCACAAACCTCACGTACTTCATTTTGCGATGGATTGATTTCCGGATCGCTGCGTTGTGCGACCAATCGACAATCGCCGAGTTGTAGATCTCCAACCCACGAGGCGTGTGAGAAACCCGAGAGTCGTTGGGACTACGAGGGTGGGATAATGCGTGACGACCAATGCTGATAGCACGTCGTGCTCAAGTCTCTTGAACGCGTTCTCGGGGATCGTGGTTGTGTTGTGCCGGTAGCAGTTGTACTTGAATACGGAGCAGGGAAGCTCGTACGACAGCCAGAGCCACACACGCTGCTTGCATCCGTGGTTTTGAACGTACGAGAATGACAGGAATGACGCAGCATGCAGAGCCAGGATCACGATCCCCCAGAAGATGAACAGTATGTGCAGCATTTTCTTTGCCATCGTGTCAATGCGAGGCTCGTCACGTGCCAGATGAACCCTAAGCGTGTTCGATTTCAGCACAAGCCCGGTTGATGGACTACCAGTACTTCTAGATGGTATCTCTTGACTGATGTTGGTGCGGGATGGCTTGCGCGATTGTTGCGGCTTGGGTTGCCTTGCCTTGCATTTCTTGCAGTCAGTCGACTTGTAGCTGCTCCGGTTCTTGGGCAGGTCCTTGAAGTCGGCGAGCGAGACCAAGGTGCTCAGTCCAAAGTAGATCCCCATGTGCGGGATCAACGTGAACATGAAGTCGAAGGTCGTGACGACGAACACCTGCTGAGCTGCCATCACCATCTCCACGAACCACATGTCGCTGTAGAGGAGCTCAACGGGAAACGAAGCTGCTTGTATGTCAAAGATGCGAGAGTACGATATGAAAATGAGCATCGGGACGAGCATCGCGGCACCAGCGTCCAGCAACAACTCGGTGCAGAGGCAGCACACGCGCTCCAACGCCATCGCCTTCGCCTCCAAGCAGTCCTCGCCGATTCGACTTTGGCTACTCAGCCGTCGCGAAATCGCGTGCACGAGTCTCGAGCGGCGCGTTTTCTCGTCTGCCTTCCTGCAGAAATGCCTGGCAATCGGGTTGGACCAGCAGTTGAGGATGATCATCGTCACGTAGAGCGTGTTGATCGCCGGGCTTACGATCAGCAAACTCGACGAGTACGCCTGGAACGTTTGCGAAACGACCTCTTTGACCTCATGGAACGCGAAATTCGCCTCAAAATACTTGTTCTCGACCCCAAAGACGCCTTGACGCCTGTAGAGTTTCCAATAGAACCTCTGCGCCAATTTCCAGGCTCTTACCAAGCATGAGTCTTGCTCATTGATCTCGACAGCTTCGGTTTCCTGGACGGACGAGTGTTTGTTGTGCGACGAGCAACGCGATGAGTCCGGGTCGACTTTTCTTCTTCGGCCGCTTGGACAGCCAGACGCAAGCCACCGGAAGAGTTCACCCTGGTCGTGCTTGTCGTTCACGCCGCGGTCATACACGAGTTGGTTGTACTGTAGCGAGTATCAGTCTGTCGAGAACAAGTCGTAGACATGGGTGGCCACGAGACACCCGAACGCGTACCCCACGGACTTGAGTCCGCTCTCGGCGGATGGGCCGAGCATCGCAGCGTAGTAGGACATCTCAGGTTGCGCCAGGAAGAAGTAGACGAAGGTCGTGAATGAGAGGGACACACAGCAGAGTAATCGCATCGCCAGCGTAAAGTACCATACGTTCACATAGCAGCATGGCGACACTTGGAGACCAAAGTCCTCGGCTGGAGGAAGTTGTTCATCGATTTTTACTGGCATTGTCCTCGGTTTCGTCTGCAGATGCTCGGGCTGACGCTGGTCGAGACTTTCGAAGTAATATACTGGTTCTGAGCGAGCGAGTAGTGTCGTTTGACTGTCTTGTTACTATCTGGTCTCATTCCTTGATTTGCCACCGTCCAGGCACAAATAGACTCACATGCCCGAGCCAATTAGTCGCATCCCAATAGTATTTTCGGCGTTGATTGGTGCCACGGAGACGCTCTGTGCTGTATCTGTACCTGTTCTGCTGGAAGGCTTGCTTTAGTCTCTGTCCTATCGTCACAGTATCAGGTTGCTGTGCATAAGAATACACCCAATGAGGGCGACGAGTAATACCTTGCCACTTAGCGAGCCCAAGCAACGCACCGCTACAACTACCATAATTGATGGACATTTTTGAGAATCAAAAGCAAAATGGGCAGGGCTGTATGTATTTCTACTATTAATCTGTACGCGTGTCGATCTGTCTGAGTGACTCGACTACAAGTGAAATTTTCGTCGCGAGGTGTCCAGCTGGTGCTGCTTGTGGATCCACTCGTACTCGCCGTACTTGGTGTCGAATGTGCCCTGCTGCAACCACCGGAGCTTGAGCGTGAAGCGCGGTCCGATCTCCTGCAGACGCGCCTTCTTCTCATTCTCAAACACGTAACGATGGTGGCGTACAAAGATGAAGTCACGTTGGTTGTGGAACGTCACGACCTGGCGACCCTGAAACTCGGGCTCGTGGCGGAAGAGCGAGCCGAGGAAGCGACCCACGCGGTGACCGAGACGCGTCGAGAAGTTGTTCAGGATCAGCTCCGGCTGGTGGTCCGTGCGCTTACCGTGGTCCTTGATGTCTTCGTTGAGTCTCACGTTCGTGACCTTGAAGAACGCGGTCGGGCCTTCTGGCAAGCGGCTCACGAGCATTCTGTAGGCAACACAAAGAATTCAATCAGCAAACCTCGAATATACTCAACCCGGCATGTAGCAAGCAGTGTGTACGTACCCATTGCAGACCTTGCTCTTCTCCGAGAGCACGATCAGGTGGGTGAACTCCTTGTTGGTCGCGAACTGCACGATCTCTTTAATATCGAACGTACCGCGCTTGTAGTAGAACGCGTTCGGGATGAGCGAGATCAGGTCTCGGATGAAGTGGTAGAGCTCTCCGGACGGGAACGGACGCGTGGTAATCATGAGCTTCGGGGTCTCCACGTTCGCGAAGATCTGCGCGAACTCGTCGTCGCGTTCGTCGGCGGCAATCTCGTCGTCACCCTCGTTCGACACCATCGTGATTTCCGGCTCTCGCGTGTTATCGATGGTGCGTGGCTCGAGCTTCGCTGGCGCATTCT
Source organism: Pythium sp. MPC-2022a (assembly GCA_038050625.1). Classification (NCBI taxonomy): domain Eukaryota; phylum Oomycota; class Peronosporomycetes; order Pythiales; family Pythiaceae; genus Pythium; species Pythium sp. MPC-2022a. The sequence goes on from JALBZB010000434.1 coordinate 16,611, forward strand.
CGCCAAGCTCTTCCGCTTCGCGCTTGCGCTTCGCCTGCGTGGCCTTCTTCGCATCCTTCTTCTCCTTGCGGAAGCGCTGCATCACCTGCGCGCGCTTGACCTTGTTGCGGATGTGCGAAGGGTTGTTGCGCACAGGCGCGAGTTCGCTGACAGCCTCCGCGGTGCCGTCATCCGTCGGCTTTCGGCCGCCGCCTCCGCGTCCACCACCACCGCGACCCCCACCGCGACCTCCACCACCACCACCGCGGCCTCCGCCGCCTGGCTTTCTGCCTCCGCTGCCTCGTCCACCTGGAGCCATTGTGCGCTTGTTCTCTGCTCTGTCAATGGACGGACGCTGTGCTGCTGTGTTCCGTTCTGCCACTGGATGGGAAATGAGCTCTTCGTCGTTTCAAATGGCAAATGGCAATGGCTGGATGGCAAGGTCGATCTCAGACTCAGTTGTCTGGTCACTCAGATCTGATTCCTCATTGCTGCTGTGATGGATGTATAATTAGGTGTCGACACTGTATACCTGGCCGTATAAATGCATGTAGATACAGTACTGCTGCTCGCTCCGCTCTTCCGCATTTCGATTTTGATTCGAGTCAACACATTCGCGATTTCAACTGCAACGAGCCAAGCAAAAGAAGCGAACGCAGCCACCATGAGGGAGGAAATGGTCGAGAACGGCGTCAAGTTCCTGCGCCACCCGAGCGTGCAGGTGCGTCTCCACCACATTTTGTAGACGCAGCGATTGCGTCTGATACCTTTTGCGCTCGGATAGGATCAGCAGAACGCAAGATATAGAACCGCGAAAATTGATCTCCAATGTGCTGATGATGCATGTACATTTGTGTGTGTGTGTGTTTACTTGTTACAGACCACGCCACTCTCGGAGCGTGTGTCATTCCTCGAGCAGAAGGGCCTGACGAAAGAGGAGATCCAGGAAGCGATCGAGCGACACCAGAACGGCGACACGGGAGCTTCTTCTTCCAGCGCTGCCGGTGCTTCGATGATGGCACCAGGTGCGGCGCCAGCGTATGCGCAACAGCAGCAGCACCCTCAGATGATGATGCAGCAACAGCCTGGCGCGATGTTGTCTGCGCCGATGGCGATGGCGGCTGCGGCGCCAATGCAGCAGCTCATTCGGAGATCGCGCTACCCGCCGTACATCCGTGTTCTGTGGACGATCTCATCGCTCGTCGGTGCTGCATCGATCTTGGGATTCATGTGGAACTACGCTGTGCAATCTGGATACATTCCTTGGTTGGTAAGCAATTGCTTTGATTGCAGAAATATGGTGGTTGTGTGTGTGGGCAAAACACTAAACGCTGCGTATGTGAACGGCTGCACAGAGAACTCCGCTGATGCTGACAGCTGGAAAAGCGAAGGAGGAGGAAGAAGAAAATGCTCGCAAGGATGAAGCGCTCATGACTGGATTGACCGATGTGTCGCTTGCGATTCAGGCGCAGACGAATGAACTAGCGAAACTCTGCTCGACCCTCGACCAGAAAGAGCAGGAGCTTCTGACGAAGAGCACAATCTCGACTCAGATCGCCTCATCCCTCGCCGAACAGGTGCGTGATTGCTGCCAAGGTATCTGCGAACTTATGACAGGCGTGTGCACTTTACTCATGTTTATTGCCTGTTCAATAGTCTACGAACCAGGCTATCGCAGAGCTGAAGGCTGAGATTAGCACGCTGAAGGCGTTACTGCTGGCCAGAAACGAGAGCAGAGCCACAGAGACGACAGAATCATCATTTGCTGCTGGAAGTACGAAGACGATTACGACGTCCTCAGTGACTACGAGCCAATCTGCTTCTGCGTCAACGTCTGCATCGGTCCCAGCAAAGCCTCAGCCCTCTGTCATCTCGAAGGCTGAGAAAATGGAAAGCACCTTGAAGTTGATCCGCACTCAGGTACGTTCTGCTTCGCAGGAATTGGTATTCTTTGGTATCATTGTTACTAACATCGTGATGGTCGGTGCGCTTTAGAACTCGCTGGAGCAATTGAAGCTGGCTGCTGGTATCCTGACGATGTATGTGAAGAACCTGGTCGAGGTACGATCGCTGGAGCCTTGAGTGTTAATATGATTGAAATCGTGTCGTTCTTGTTGTTCTGAAGCTGACGTTATTTCATTTTGACTGTGAAATGATTTAGAACCCGGATGTTCCTCGCTATCGCCGAATTGCTCCTGGAAACGCGAACTTCAAGCAAAAAGTCGAGCCTCTCAAGGTAAACCCACGCAAGAATTTATGGACATTATAAACAACATGCTAACTCTTATCCTCTAAACTACAGCACCACGAAGATCTGTTGAAGTCGATTGGATTCGAAACGAATGGGCTGAACATGGAGTGGAAGTGGCACACTGCTGATCGTCCCACCGGTGAATTCGACGACAACCTGGCTGTTTTGCGAGCTGCTTTGAAAGCTCTGCAGTCTCTCACGTCCCCGTCAGTCTCATCCAGTCTGTCACTTGAAGAAATCGCCCACGAGTGTTTGGAAGAATACTACCAAAAGAAGAAAGCAAAGGTAGACGATGAACAAAAGTCGGCTGCAGCCTTGACTTCCGAAAGTGACTCTTCGTCAATTCAGACTCAAGCAACTCCTGCGCCAGTTGTGGAAGCCAAGAACCACAACCTGGATTCCTTCATGGCGCGACTAGAGAAGAAGGCGAGCATCAGCGATTCCTTCTCGAAGAAACCAGTTGAGAAAGCTGCCCCAGCCTCCCTTGCAACGACCGAGGTTGTCTTGGAAGAGGAAGAAAAAGCTCCAGCACCGGAACTTGAAGAAAAGGCGCCTGCAAATGCGGTTGAGAGTGCTTCATCCGCCGGACCTGCGTACCCAAAGTCATTCAATGAAGTGATGGAGATGCTTCAAAAGGGCGAGAAGGTACCTGGCATCAAGGAGATCGAAGAGAAGATTTCAGTTGATTCGGAAGCGTACTTGAAGAGTGCCAGTGCTGCCACTGACGAAGAAGAAGTAATCGCACGTCCAAGTGCGCCATCGAAACCGTGGGAAAAAGTACAAGGATAAGCACCATACCAATCAGCAAAAATTTGATCGGTAAGGGATTCATGTATTCAAGATGTTTTCATTGTGTTCTGACTTTGTAATAGACGAGCTTTAGAACCATGGCTGAACTCTTTGTTTAGTGTCAACAAATGGAAGCAAGGAATCATTCCTATGGAAACCATCCACCAACAACAACTTTCGGCGCTGATGTATTTGGTGCAGTAAATGTTGATTTTACCAAGGTGAGAGATTGATCAACTCTCTTTGAAGTTATTCTGACACAGGAAGTGATTTCGCAGAAGCATGCTCGTAAAGGGCATCGGTGATGATCGAGCTTGAAAAAAGTGCTTCCGCGCTGACGGAGTTCGTTTATTCCCCCAGGAAGCACCAGTCGCGTGCATTACGAAATGTCCTCGCTAACAGACGTCAGCTCTCAGCTGGTGGAATTCGCGAGGCACAAGGTGCATCTGAAATCAATTGAGACCTGGCCCCCCAGCACGCAGTCGCCACGCTATTTCGCTTCAACTGACTATTGCGTTTGTGCCATCAAACTATGTTTAACAGCGCGTTGACCTAAAGCCGCATAAAGTTATAGCCGGAAACCTGCCAGCATTGTAGAGTTTGCACATATCAAGAAGATGGTGAGTGAAGCGCGATCTACCACGGCGACCAGGGAATTGAGTCTGCAGTATGTGTCGCCAAGTTGCTACGCGAATGTGTGGTATTTCGTGCTCGGAATCCGTATCCTGTTCTGCATGTTCCTTTCGTTCACGACACTCGCGTACTTCTTCGTGGCGCATCCGCAGATGTCATACTATGCTTCGATGGTCGGATCGTCTGGCGTCGGCGATGGGATGAAGAAAGTTGGTTACGTCTTCGGAAGTCTCGCAGTTGGCCACGCGTTCGATCTCATCAGCATACTGTAGTTCTCTGCTTGGCATCGTGAGCTGTTGTACGAACCGCGTCAGAGCCGAGAAATCCACGGCAACTTCATTTGGCTCACGTGCTTGTGCTGGCGAGATGACAAGATCCAGCACGATGCTTCTCAAGATCACTGCTGCCTCTACAAGAAACAACTCGACATCCGCGCGAAACCGCAACCGCCCCTCGCCCACGACAGATTCGCGAAAAGAGTACTGAACGTACTGAAAGAAGCATGGTTCAAGGTGTTTGGTCGGCATGGCTGGCTTGGAGTGGAAGGCGAGTACTTCGAGCTTCAGTTTGTGATCCGAGAGGTCTCAGAAATCGTCGCGCAATCAGCCCAAGCCTACAGCTCCAGCATGCTGGTCGTGAGCCCATCGATCAATACGCTGTACGTGGGCATGGTGGTGCTCAACTGCTGGTCGACGCCTATTGTATCGCACATCTACAGAAAAGAAGAGAAGCAGCTTCGCAAACGGCAACAGAACCAAGTAATGTCACGCTTTAGCAGCAATGCTGGGATGGGAGAGTACAGCAATGCAGCTTTGCAAAAGGCGCTCCTCTTTGAGTGAATTTGGTGCCTCAGTGTCGAGCTATGCCTTGACGTTGGTGCAGCAATGCTTATCCCGATGATCATCTTCTACCCGTACGCCCAGAAGTTTGACTTTCAAGTGGAGGAATTCCCCGTTGAATACCTCTACGAAGACGTTTGGCTGGTGAAAATGGTGATGGCAGCTCAGCAGTTCTTCGTTACCATACCGTGCGATTTTGTATTCACACTGGCGCCGGACGTGGAGATCTACTTCGGACTGGGCAGCTCGATCTCACTCTCAGACACACGAGAGGCTATGACCAGAAAGCGGGCGATCCCAACGATCTGCTTCCGGTGCAACTTTCAGAAACCTGTCAGCATATCGAAAGTTCACGATTCTCGACAAACCAGCGGTCCAACCAAAAGCTTCCTCTCCAAGCAGCTATCAGTTAGAAGAGCAATGCGATTCACAAATCCCCGAATCAAAACGACTGCAAAGACGCTGCTACACTTCCTGTTTGCGTTCTAGAGAGCGACGATCCTCTTTCTCCATATGGGATCGTTCGTATCGCACACTCTTAGCGATGACGGATGTAGTCAGCGAGCGTGGCCCTCGATAACGCACAAGCTACCCTGCTCCGTGTTCGAGTACAATTGCTACCGCCACAACTCAAGCACCGTCCCTGAAGATGCGTTCACGGAGCTTGAACCTCATGTACTCACAACTTTGCTCTTCACGCATTGCCCCGCGCTTATGATTCCAGCGAGTATCAGAGCGTTCACAAATTTGATGGGGCTCGGAATCTACAACTTGACCATTGTGGACTGGGCCAAGAAGGCTGCGATCATGGAATCGCGGTATTCAAGCATGAAGTACATGTACTTTGTGCGCACCAACATGACCAAGTTCCCCGATGGGCTTCTGTAACGACTGCCTCAAGGGCTGGTGGGCTTTGAAGTCGCTATGTCAAACCTGTCGTCACTGCCAGACGAGCTGTCTTCGAAATGGGGCTACTCCTTGTCGGTAATGTATCTCGAGCATTGCGAGTTCACAGAGTTCCCATCTGAGCTCACGCACCTTCAAGTCGAGGACGTCTCGTTGTTTGGAAATCCGATCACGTCGATGACTTCAGTCAAGTTTGGCAAGGAGTTCAACTTGTTGATGACCCTGGTGCTTGCAAGTATGCCGCTACTCGATCTCTCAAACCTGAAGCCCGAGAATGTCCGAAGATTCGAATTCGCTTCGCTGGAGAATACTGGATTTCCGGATTGGGTGCTTGCTGCAACAGCTGCGCGCACAACGACGACTGTCTTCGCGTATGGCGCTCCGTTCTGCGATTCCCAGACTCCCGCGGCGATTGCGGCAAACTATGGCGAAGACGCCGCGATCTCGTGCGTGAAGCAGAGCAGGGTCATCAACGGCAGGTTTCCGCTCGAGTTGATGACGAAGATGCGAGCTCTGTGAGGCTTCAGGCCAGATGGTGTCAGGTGATCCCTGAAATGCAGGCAGGCAGAATCCAAGTCGACTGGGGTGATCAGAGAATTGCTATGCGCTTCACTGACAGAAGAACATCTAAAGATGATCAGCCTCCCACAAAGTCCTGAAGACTTTTATCTGGTGGTTCCGGTCAAGGACTTCCCACGTTTACATTGACACACATGTCATTAGTCACTGTGATGCAATATCCAAACAGCACAGCTTCATATATGTCATTAATCACTGTGCCACCAGATTCCGGTGGTCACTTTCCCCCTGAATGACCGGCTACGAGCAGCTCACATGTTCCATGCATTTCTGCGCATCTGTCACCATCGACAGAGTATACAAATGATCTTATTCGTGCAACACTTTCTCGATTGCAGCCTGCTTGCATTCACCTTGTAAGCATTCTGTACAATAGCCGCATGCGCAATTGCAGCCTCGCATGCAAATGCGATTGGTCTGCACCAGAAGAGGATGGCGCGGCGATTGGCAAGAGGCACGCTGCTGCCACGTGCTGCTCGATACAGTTAATACGGCAATGACAGAAGAACGAAGAAACGGAGAGGATGGAGCACACGAAGATAGGTACCTGCACATTGTTGGCATCACTGTTGCAAACAGTCAGTCGAGACTTGTGTTTAAGATGACAAGCTTCCTGTCAACGTCACCCCACCTCTTGAGTTACTCCGCAGTAAGGTCACCACGCTGCTTGAAGAGCTTCTTGCAGGATGTCTACAGCTACAGAGAGAAACACAAGGCAGCTTCCAAGAGGATGAAAGCGCGCATGTTGGGTTGGAAACGTTTCTTTTTTGCGCTTTTTATCGTAATATAATCTAGTTGCGAGACGCGACTTGCACTACAGCTACAGCGACTTCTACCACAGTCGAACACTTGATCGCTCGCGCGTCACATCCGTGGGTTCTCAGTCGTTCGCTTGCAACTCAAGCGCGTCATTCGCATTGGGGGTGGGGGTGGCTGGTACATTAATCTAAGAGGTGGCGTTTGGGTCGCACGCCTCGATCAAGTAGGCGATGAGGTCGCGACGCTCGTTTGGCTTCTTGAGGCCGGCGAACACCATCTTGGTGCCCTTGATGTACTTCTTTGGCGCGAGCAGGTACTCGAAGAGGGTCTCATCAGTCCAGACGACGCCCGAGTTCTTGTTGGCGGCCGAGTACGAGTAGTTCTCCGCCTGGCCCGACTGGCGGTTCACCAGACCCGAAAGGTTTGGGCCCTGCTTGTGGGCACCGCCCGCGTTCACGGTGTGGCACTGTGCGCACTTGGTCTTGAAAATCTTGGCTCCCTTGGCGGCATCTCCTTCTCCTCCAGCGACGGCGACCATTGTGTTCTGTTGGGATGTGTGTGGGGTGGTGGGGGTCTGACGAGTGCTTGGACTTTTCAAAACTGAGGCTCGCAGGCGCCTGGACCGAAAAGCCCAAAGAGCTCTTTGTGGAGCAAGCCTTTAACCTCGAAAGCGAGGTTTTATCGTCGGAATCGTGTGGGTGAAAACGGCCCAAACCGACCGCTTTTGAAACGGATCGAAATGTTGTTGGGTGGGTGGCTGGAGACAAAGAAAAGTCGAGGGTGGTCGATGGTGGTGGACCCGCAGAATGCGCCTGATCTGTTTGTTGCATTGACCTGCCTGACCATGCCAATGGGCTGTGTATGTGCGTTGCGTTCTGGTGATCTGCTTTTAGTCTTCAACCTTACGTCAGGCAATAATGGGACCATGCACGCTCGCTCACCAAGATTGGGTTCCCAGAACGGGCATTGAAGCGAAGCATTGGACATGCATACTGAAGGTGGACCACACCTTCTTGGATGAATCCAGCTTTTGGCTCCACGTCGCAGACGTCGACGCGTCGAATCCGCTGGTCCAGCCAACCACCTTGCGTCGTGAATCATCGTCCCAATTTTTTCTCACTTGTTTTCTCTATGCTGGTTCTCAGCCCCTGATTTTGCAACTCAAAAACGGGTTACAGCGCGCTGATTGGTCAAGATTGGCAAGGCATGTTTATTTGACACAGAATGCTATTTTAGACATTTAAGCGTATGCTTGTATTGAATTATATAGCCTTTTATAACATATATGGATTAAATTGTGATTTGTAACCAAAATGTCCATATGTAAACAAAATGAAGAGGTTTCCGCTCACATCTGTTGTTGCTCGATAGGGAAGAAAGTCACGTGCGTGGCTTTGTCGCGCGTCATTCCGAGGGTGCTTTTGAGTTTTGCTGGGAAATCACGGTGATCTCTGGTTGCTTTTGGTGACCTGCCTTGGTTGTTTGGCCGTTAATTTGCCCTCCAATGAAATGCTCTGAAGCATGGAAACGGGTGGGGATTGCAAACGCGCGTAACATTTGTTTGTCAAACGAGCGGGAATGTGCGGTGTGCAAAGCAAACTCGCGACGAAATCACGCGCTAAAAATAGAATTAGTGCAGTTGAAAGCGGTCGCAGATGGTTGCGGTGGCTTTGCGCGCAGGGGTTTGTGAGGCAGAGAATGGCTTGGCTCGTTGTTCGGGCCCTATCCGACCCAGGTCGGTCGGTCCGTCAGAACTGAAACGCTGACGTCAATCTCATGGTCAAGTACTGTCGCTCCTTTATAATCGTATTTTGTGAAGATCGCTTTATCACAGGATTTGATTTACCCTCAAAGACATTTTAAATAGATTGAGGATGGTTGTACTATGGGTACTCTCTAGCAGTAACCCTTCCTGAAGGTTACTTTTTACAAATGTGAGCGTAACCCGAGGACTCGTGGCGCGAAAAAGCTGACAGAAAAGCACTCAAGGAGCTTGAACGGGCGAAATGGCGACGAACGGAAGGTATGTGCGCGTGACGCTCTCAGCTGTGCTACGTGCGTGTGTATGGAGGCAGCGTGTACCACAGCCAGTAATCTATATTTGCTGTGACCGTTGCTTGTTGACTACATCTTGTCCCCTGTTCCGCTTACTTGACCGGAGGATCTCGAACTGATTGCCTTGTTCGTGCTCGTATGATTTTTCCAACTCGACAGCAATGGACGACGACTGAACAGCGCGGCGGAGGACGACTACTTTCCGTCGTTCCTGACGGCGACGCCCTCTGTGCCGTCCAGCAAGTTGGACAAGAAGGAGAACTCACCGCTGTCCATGAACCGTTCGGACGCGCTCAACTCGCAGTGGCCGTCCAAGGGAAAGCCGCGTCTGACGTTCGCCGAGAGCCTCTCGATGGAGAAGAAGAGCAAGACCGACGTGCTGCTGGAGGACTCACCGTTCAACTTGGCGTCCGGCGCGGACGGCAACTATCTCGACCGCATGCACGTACGCAGAAGAAAACCGCACAGCAGCGCTGTTGCGACTGCAGACGATGACAACGACTATGAAGACGATGTGCCCCCGCCTCCAACGGTATGCACTACGTGCCTATCGGCTGGGTATCGCACTATATGGCTCGTACTTACTATATCTATTGGTGACTTCTACTCGCAGACCTCGCTGTCGGATCCGACTGGCTTCTTGAGTGACCATTTGGGCGGCGGAGACTTTGCGGACGCGACGAAATCCGCTGCTACGAAGGCGCCTCTGTCTTCCGCTGCGTCGGCCACCTACTTCCCCAGTATCAACGGCGACGACTGGGGCTACGACAAGCAGTACTGGGTCACGGTCTACGGCTTCCCGGCGAGCTCCAAGTCGTACATCCTGCACCAGTTCCAGACGATTGGCGAGGTGATCAACTTCACGGCCGGCGCCGGCAACTGGCTGCACATCCGCTACTATACGCGCCTGCAGGCGGAGAAGGCGCTGAGCTACGATGGCAAGACGCTCTCGGGGAATGTCATGATCGGCGTGAAGAAGTGTTACCCGTCGGACCTCGACGGCGTGCGCGAGGAGCCGGCGTCCAACATCTTCGTCTCGAGCACACGGCAGCAGAACCCCGGCTCCAGGTACATCATGATATGATACACACTAACTCGTGCTCTTGTAGAAGGTATTTGATTGACTGAATGGCTGTAAATGTGCTTGTATCTGTAGTGACCTGGAGGTGGACCCGACCGACTCGGACATCATGCTGCCGCCTCGACGCCGCCAAGACATTTGCTCGCGAGTGCTCAACTATCTATTTAAATGGTAACCCACTCACCCGCGCACGTTCAAAGTATATAGCAACTCGCCCACCACAATACAGCAGCAGCACCATGAAGACTGGTCCATAGTAGAACAACATGCGACGTAGGAAAACATCCAAAGAAATGACAGTGCGAAGTCCATCGCAGCGCATTAAACGCATTTAAGAGGTGGTTTTCATTTACCTCTTTATCATCTCTACCTAAACCTACTGACTGGGCTCGGTTACCGGCTTTGTTTAGTTATTGCTGACTTTATTTATAACGGACACCACAGATTCAGCCAATCAGCAATTTGTATTTCTCCATTTCACCCATCACCCATTCAACTTACTCATTACGGACAAACAAGGCATGATTCGAATTTTTGCATTTTAGTTCATTGAAAAGACCCAATGTTATGTGGTCAACTTAACTAAACTCTATCTTAGTTAATAAGTAAAATTCTCATCTTGAATTTACACTGTCAAAAGTGCATAAAGCGAGCATGACAAAATACAGTTGTGGAGCACGTTCAATTTAGGATCTGCTCGTACAGTCAGCGCGTCATTTAGACAACATTTCTTTTTGAACATGCATTTTCTTTTTAGAGCTCAAACTGAGCTTCCTCTGTTGCCTCTATGTACTTGTTTTCAACCCCAATGCCATGGTTGGTGTATCTGCTCCACTGCTCTGCGTCTATGCCATCAAGAGCAACGCTCGCGAGCTGCTCTACCTCAGAGATAATTTGTTGTTGTTGCTAGCCACGTATCGCTTGACTTGTGTAACGGGGTACACACGTCGGGTTACACCGCCGTAACCCAACTCGCCTTTGTCTTTGCCGAACACAGTTCGCGCAATAGTTTTACGGCCGAAC
>JALBZB010000435.1:0-27473 GCA_038050625.1 Pythium sp. MPC-2022a
GTTTTAGTAGTACCGTATGTACATTGGGGCCGCCTTTGACATGCATTTTAGGGTACTTGTAGTTGTGTGTTCTTGTAGTTGAGCGATGAGGACGTTTTTCTTTTCCAAATACAATGACTTTATGCGCTTGTCAGCACATCCGCGAGAGACAGTGCACTCCAAGCGCTGTCTCTTTTATACAAGTTGTGCAGGTATCTGATGAGTGCCACCTCCTGACTCAAATGACAGCCAGAGCTGAGGTGTCGAATCGTCTGGACCCCGCCTGCCTCCGTTCCCTCTGTTCTTCTGCTTTTCTCTCGCTCCATTCCCTCTTTTTCAGGCGAGCAACAAGCAGAGCGCCCGCCCGCGCGGCAATCGTCAAGAAGAAACAAACAGCAGCAGCGTACAGCTGGTTGGACGAGGAAAGGGACTTGGCTTGATCATTGGCGCCGCCCGCATCACACATCAGCAAGCAGCAGCAGCACAGCAAGCAGACCAGAGCGTCTATTTCCATCTGTACACACACTCGCACGCGCGCACCCTATTCTTGCTTCCCCCTCTCTGTGTGTGTGACAAAGAGAGAACAAGAGAGCGAAAGAGAAAGCGCGTCCTCAGTCCCGCATTCGACGCTACGCTAACAAACAGGTCCCACCAGCCAGACAGCAACCGCCACGCGCGCTTGCCGCTCTCGACTCGACTCGATAGATAAAGACAGCGAGCGGTAACGATGAATATGAACATGAGCATGAGCACAACGGGCGTGACGGCGGACGTGTCGTCGCGCGGCTACGGCGACCAGATCGCGGCGCACTACCGCGTGAAGGAGGCGCTGTCGCCCGAGCTCGAGCTCAAGCTGGAGCAGGTCGGCGAGCAGCGCGTGCGCAAGCTCATCCGCTGGGTCAACGACGACGAGGAAGCGGGCGGGAATGCGAGTGCCAACAGCGCACCGATGAAGCTCATGCAGGAGAAGGAAAACTACCGCATCTACGAGCAGCAGAACGAGCAGGAGAGGCTGTTGATCATGAAGGGCGTGCTACTGCTGCAGAGTAGCAGCTGCGACGAGGTCATGGAGCTGCTCTCGGGCAAGAACGGCTCAGACGTGCAGGATTTCCTCTCGGACGTGTTTGCCGCGCAGTACGGCGACAGTGCGGTGCTGCACTACGTGGACATGGGTGCGCAGCACCACCAGCAGCAGAACGGCGCGAAAAGGAGCACACGCTCGTCGTCTGTGTCGTCTGCGACCGCGCCGTCATCCACGACCATGCTCTTCCAGTGGCTCGCGCTCAAGGACATGACTCCGCAGCTGCCGCTGCGCGACTTCCTCTTCATGCGTTTCAACCAGACGTTCCCCTCTGAAGACCCCGCGTCCATCCACAAGGTCGCGTACGGCGCGTCGATCTGGGAGTCGATCGAGATCCCGTCGTGCCGCCCGATCTTCGGCTCGACGCAGATGGCCCGCAAACGCTTCAAGAACTGCGGCTACGTGGTCGAGAGCTCGGACGAGACAGACGCGACGCGCGTCACGTTCTTCATCACGGCCCCGCTCGACCAGGCGACGCTGCAGAATGACCGCATGTGGCTCATGCGCATGGCTGGATCCGTGCGTCTGCTGCCAAGCGCGCTCGTGAGTCAGCGCATCAAGCTGAACCAGCTCGTGGATAAGTCCAAGTGGGACTCGCGCGACAAGTGCACGCTTTGCACGTCGTCGTTCAGCCTCATGAAGCGCGCGCACCACTGCCGCATCTGCGGCACGTCGGTCTGCTCCAAGTGCTGCTCGGTGCGGCGCGACCCGCGCGGCAAGCACTCGTCTGGCGGCATCCGCGTCTGCCTGTCGTGTCTGAACGGCGAGGATACGAGCGCGCTCTGGGGTGCGAGCATGGGCAAGAAGCACCTGGGCAGCACCAGCACGAGCAGCAGCAGCATGTCCAACAGCAGCAGGTCGTACAACACACAGAGCCAGCGAAATCGAGACAGCAACGCAAGCAAGGATTCGTGGAGCTCGCGCGATCTGGAGCGCTCGCGCACGTCGTATCAGAGCAGCGTGGACTCGTCCTTCAGCAGCTCGTCGCGGTCGTTCGACGACCTCTCAGCGGACGCGGACGCCAGCGCGGCGCTCGCGAGTCTGCGCATCAAGCCCGCGATCATCGAAGACCGCGACGAAGACGACGTGCTCGCAAACACGTCGTACTCGTACCCGCTGACGTTCAACAAAGGCACGCCCTGGCCCGACGCGCCGATCCCAGCCACGGAATCGCAGCGCCTCGAGCGCATCCGCACGCTCAACTTGTCGCAGCAGTACGCCAAGTCGACGCTCAAGGAGCTGCTGGATCTCGCGCGCACGAGCATCAACTGCCCCGTTGCGACAGTGGCCGTCATCACCGCGTCCACGTGTCTGCTCGTGACGTCCGTGGGCCTCGCCGGCGATCAACTGCCGCGCGACGTGGCGCTCGAGTCACACGTGATTATGTCGGACGAGCCGTTCGTGATCCTGGACGCACTCCAGGACGAGCGCTTTGCGCGCAACCCACTGGTCAGTCAGCTGCACATCCGCTTCTACATTGGGCTGCCACTCGTGACGCAGGAGGGTGTGGTGGTCGGCTCGCTCTCGCTGGGCGACGTGTCGCCGCGCGAGAAGGTCAAGGGCTCGGACCTGCGCTCGCTCAAACGCATCGCGGCGCGCATCGTGGACAAGATGGACTCGGGCAGCAGCAACGGCTTCGGCAACAGCGTGTACGGTGGTAACACGGCAACATCCGCAGCAACCAGCAGCAACGGTGCAGCGCCGATCGGAGGCATGCTGCTGCTGTAGGAAGAAGAGCAATAGATCAATCTCACCCTTGAGTATCAATCGTCCTGTCGAAGCAGCCAAGAGCATAGCATGTTTGTTGAGAGAAAAACATAATCTAATTTAGTGTCCATCGAGAGAGAAGGAAATGCGTACACACATGTGAATGAAGTGGCTGTTTGTCTTTGTCTCCTCTCTGTGTGGCTTGAGACTCTTTTCTTTGCCTGGTTGGTAGTGGATTTGTGGTTGTTCTTGATCTTCGGAAATTGGGTGTTCCATCATACTAACTTTGGTTCTACCCTCCCGCTCTCTCACTTTCTCTTCGTCGCATGATGTCCTCATTAGGATCGCCGGCGCTTGGGCTTGGCAGGGGACCGCGACAACTGCTGTTTCTTGCGCTTATTGGCCGCGCCGCTCCAGTCCGACTCGCCGCCCGTGCTCGCCTCGTCGTCATCTTCATCGTCCTCATCGTCGTCTTGTTCTGCGCTGTCGCTTTCTGAATTGTAGCTCTCTTCTTCGTCTTCGTCTTCGTCTTCGTCATCCGATACGGCATTGCGGCGAGACGTCGCTCGGCCCGCTGGTTTAAAACTCTTTGCTGGCGCCTTGAGCTTGGCTTTCTGGGTTTTGTTACTGCTGCTTGCTTGTTGCTGCTTGCCCTTTTTAATCGGCTCGGGCTTGCCGCCGCCGATCGCGTCTAGCAGGAACTTGACAAAGTGCTCCTGCAGCTCCTTCACGATCTCGCCGATGAAGCCCTCCCACGTGTTGTACGTGATCGCGTTCGAGAGCGTCAGGTAGAGATCCTCCTAATACACAAACACATAAGAAATTCGTTCACGTCAGTCTAACATTGTTGTTCGACAAGGTCCAGCGATATTCAGAGATTACTTACATAGTACTCGGCAAAGTCCTGGTAGTCTTCGATCTTGTCCATCATGGTGCCAAAGTCCATCGGACGCGAAATGATGCTAAAGTAGTTCGGCGCCACCTGCTCCGTCACGGGGGCCGCGAAGATGTCGTTCTCGTCCAATTGTGAGAGCGCTTCGTGGAAGTCACGCAGCACCAGTTGCAGGTCTTCCTCGCACTGCCGCTCGAGAAGCTCACGCTGTGGGTTCGTGAGCTTTTCCAGGAGGTCGTCGTAGTCCATGAGTCCGTCAACACCAGCGATCGCTGCTGTTAAGGAAGAAGCTACTGCAGGGGCACGTGGCAGTTGGCGTCGACGCTTTGCAGCACTGCCTGGCGTGTCGTTGCTATTGGTACTACTCGTGCGAATACGCGGTCCTCGTGCTGGAGACAGCGCAGAGTCCTGCTGCTGCCTTTTCGCAGCTGATCGCGGTATCCGTTCAGTCGAAGAAGGTGAGTGAAGCTGCTTCGAGATGTTGGACAGCACAGCCTTGATCTCGTCCGACTTGGAGAGAGGGCGGCCTCGGGTTGTATTGGATGCATGCTCGCTGTCCGTTTTGGTTTCCTCTTCTGCCGCCCTAGAAACAGCCATGGCGGCAGCTGCAGCACTGGCAGCACTTCGATTGACGCGACGCACAGGCGAAGGCTGCAACTGCGGCGCCGTAGAAGACGCTTGAGCCCGTGGACTTCCTGCACTCTGGGTTGCTGGCGCAGCAGACCCTGCTCTCGATCTGGACTCTGTGCTTGCTGGTGGTGGTGGAGGTGGTGGCGCCACCATCGCTGCATCGTCACTCATGTCGATATTGTCATCATCTGGGAACCCATCGACGAAATCGTTCGGAGGGTACGTGAACACTCGGCAGTCGCCCTGCGGATTCCAGTTCTCGCCACGTAGCAGCGAGGGAAAATGGCGGAGCACTTGTGCCAAAAGCGCTGAGTAGATGCTTCTCGAGTTCTGCGCGATGCTGCTCGTCGGCACGTTGTACGTCTCGCAGTTAATATACAAAAGCTGTGTATCAGCGATGAACGCCTCGACCTGGCGGTAGTACCCGTTGCGCACGCGCAGCTGAATCTTGGTCAAATCGATCGGGTTCGCGACCATGAGCACGTAGTCGAGAAAGCTGCTGTCCACTGGGTACAAGAAGTCTCGCGAGATGCTCAGATTCATAATCGTGTCGATTTCCTGGAGCAGCACTGCGCGCTTGCCGCCCGTGATGCTCCGCGACCGGAACAACAGCGTAGCTTGCCGCTCAAAGTCACGTTGTCGCTTCTCCATGCGTCTTGGGGTGCCTGCAACAGGCTCAATCTCCCATGGGCTCACGTTCGTGCCCTCCATCTCCCTGTCTTCCCAGTCCACCTGCACACACTCCCAAGGCGACAGAACCTGGCGCTCCGAGTCAATGAACTTGGGGATCAATCCAGTGATCGTACCGTATGTGAATCCGGCGGGTGTCTCGGATCCGTGTTCGTCCAGCTCGACGATCGGCATCTCAATACGCTCACCGATTTGCCAGTTACCACGCACGCCCTTTTCATACACGTGGTCGAGTACCAGAAAATTGGACACGTCGTGCGGGTGGTACATGAACTGGAAGCCAAAGCGCTCGGATGCTACGATGTCACTCGCTGGCTGCAAGTGCGCGTCCACGCCCCTGAAAGCCGCAAACGGCGACGAGTCAGAGTCGACGAGGAGAGTGGTGGCGACGCTGGTGTCGCCGTCATCATCTGCTTTCGTCTCTTCTTCATTTTCACTGTTCTCAGCACTTCGTTCATGGAATGCCGCGCTTGGTGCAGCCAGTACGGCAAGCGAGATCTCGCACTTGATCGAGCTGCAGTTCTTGTACTCGTTCAACGTTGGGAACACGTATCGCACGTCGACAACACGGCACTTGAGCGCGAAGAACTTGCGGAAGCGCGTGATGAACGCTGGCTCGCGCACAGGAAACAAACGTAAGTAGGTCTTGTGGCCCTGCGGAAAGTATGTCACGTAGTCTCCGACCTGCGGCACGTACGACTGCGTGGACGCCAGGCTGAGCTTTTGCAGCCAGTCGCGGTGGAACGTGTGTCCAAAGCGCTTTGTGACTGGGTCACTGTCTTCATCGCCCTCCTGTTCTTTCCGCTCTTCCTCAGAGCGCATTGACTCGTGATTTGGGCAGTAGAAGGCGATCTGGTTCATCGACCAACCGCAGCCGATCGCACACTTCCAATGGTACGATTTCGGACATGACTGCACGGTGCACCCGACCGTCGCTCCTCGCTTCCTGCATGCCACGCAGATCAATGAGCGGCCGCGTCGGATCTCCTTGGTCACGTTGTACCACTTGCCCCCTCGGTTGAAGCACAAGGGCGATGCGATCGCGCATTGGTCATGCACAAAGAGCCGCTGGGTACCGTTGATGAGCGGATTGACGCCCATACTGTCTCCTGGCAGCTTGAGCACGCCTCCGTCGTCTCCGCCGTGGCAGAAAGCGCACGGAATAAGCGCTTCGTCCCCATTTTCAGTGACAGTATTGTCTCTCGTGGTTCCCAGTAGAAGACGCTTGGCTTCGAGCATTCCTTCGTACGTGACCGTACGATCAAACTTATCCAGCTGGTTGTCGCCCATGATAAACCCGTCGTTCGTCTCGACGACCACTTCACTTTGGTCGTCGATCGAGTTGTCTCGTCCTCGCCCGTCGAAATATGGACTTCGGTGGGTTCCCTGATCACCATCAGTTGTCTCGCGGTCATTGCGGCTCCTACCACCACTATTCGACGCATTCGACTCCTCATCGCTCTCGATCACACGGCGGCGTCGTGCACTCGTGGTGATGGAATTCCTGCGCGTGCGTCTTCGCGGCAGCACGCGACCATCACCGTCATCATCTTCAGCACCTGCTTCGTCCTCACGCGGACTCTCTTGGAGTCGTCGACCACCACGACGAGGGAAGGCCGCAGCACGACCAGTAATTGACGATTGAGAGGCTGCCGCGCGAGCTCGTCGTCGCCTGTGGAAACGTGGCGATTCATCATCACCACGATCGCTCAACAGATCGTCTTCATCTTCCTCTTCGTCATCTTCATCATCATCGTCGTCGTCATCTTCATCCTCGTCCTCGTCTTCGTCGTCGCCATTGTTCCGATTGCCACTCGGTGCTTGGAAATCCTCGTCGCTGTGATCATCTTCACTGGAAATCTCAATGTTCAAAATCGACGTGTCGCGTTCCTCGAGCGAATTGTTGCTTCGTCGTCTCGCGCTGGCATTGTGGCGGCGACGAAGCTCCGATATCGCGACCGGCGCGCCATTCAGTCTGTACGACGACGTTGCGAGTAGCGCGTTGTCTCCTCTTCCGCTGAATCTATCAGGGATCATGAAAGCCCGCGGGCTGTAGATCGCACTTGGGAAATCCTCGCACTCAGAGCGGTCATCCTGCGCATGGTGCACACGACACTTGATCTCACTCTCGATCGCTTGCTGGATGCGCATCCGCCGGTTCTCTTCGTACTGTTCCGGGGTGAAATTGTTCACGCCACCTCGCATGATCACATGTGGAGGCTGGTGTGGGTATTCGATCTGGTAAATGTCGACCAGTGGTCCTGACTCCATCATGCTTGGGATCTGCTGCGTCTCGCGGTCTAGGACGTTGAAGTTCCGGTCCGTGATGAGCGCCGCATAGTCGCTCTGGAAGTACTGCTGCACGGGCGTCGCAGCATACTGCTCACCCGAGCCGGTGCCAAAGATCAAGAGCCGCCCAATACGGTCGGTGAAGCAAAAGCCGTTCCCATTTGGAATGAAGCCTCCGTCGAGCATCGGCACGAGCTCTGCGTCTGGCGACATGTTGGTGAACGACTTGAGCATCTTGCCAGTCGAGATGTCCCACAGGAAGATCCGCCCATCGTAGCCTGCAGTGACAACGATACGCCAGTCTGTCGGGTGCACGTCCATGACGAAGACCGCATTCGTGTGTCCGTTCTGCTTCTCTTTGTCGACTGCCGCGAGCGTCATCATCAACTTACCCGTCACAGGGTCCCACACGCGCACACGCTGCTTCCAGTCTGCGTCTGGCTCGTGCGAGTCGGGCTTCACAGAGTGCAGCGTGATCAACCGCCGGTCGTCTCGACTCCAGCTCAGTGTGTCCACCGCAGGGGCCGCTTTCTTCCGCGTCTGAACGCCGTAGAGACTCGCGAGCTCCTCGTTCTCGTCTGGTTCGTCAGCAAGCAGTACCTTGTGGTGCAGCTTCTTGTGCTTCTTGTCCCACTGCCAGATACGTGTGGTTCCATCTTTGATTGACGCAGTGGCGATGAGCTTCCCATCATTGCTGTACACGATGTTCGTGATCGGCCCAGTGTGACCCTGCAAGAGCGCGATTGGCTCTTTCGTAGGAAGCGATGGGATGTCCACGTCTGCAATTGATTCTAACGCGACAACACCATTCTGCGGCAGCTGGGGCAGCTGCGTTTGCTGGCGTTGCACTGCTGCTGGGACAGGCTCCTCTACAACGTCCACGGGTAAAGGCAGCGGAGGAGCCAAACCACGAGGTGTGCCATCACCAGGGATCTGTACTACAGTCCCAACTGGCAGTAGAGCTGGCACAAGAACGTTTACACCTTGAGGCACTGGAGTTGATCCCAAATGTTCCAAAGGCAGAATTGCTTGAGCTGCTGCAGGGTCAGGGTTCACTGCTGGGGCTACAGCAGTCTCAACTGGCTGAGCCGCCGCGACAACTGCGGTCTGGATAGCGTCAAGGTTGATTTGCAGCTCTCCCTCGTGCTGGTATTGCGAAGCGGAGACTGGTGCATCTGATCCAGAAAAGACTGACACGTCCCAGACCCGACCAACGCCGTCCTGACTGCCAGTGATGACATATTTACCGCATCGACTGAAGCTCAAGCACAGTACTTTGCATGACCGCACGCCGGTTCGAAGCGCACCATGGGCCAGTGAGAACACGGGGTGCAGACTCAACAAGTATGCCTTGCTCGCATTCAGGCGCTGCGCTGTCTGCAGCTTCGTCTCGGGTTCACTTGTGTCCGTGCGCCACGGAATTTCGGGAAGCGTGTAGCAGAAGCAACGGCCGTCGTTCGACGCAGTCACAACCACGTTCTTTGTCGGGTGAAAGCGCACGGCGTTCACGACACTACAGAAATACACACACACACAAATTGTTACCATAATCATCATAAGTTCAAGAGCTGCTAAAATGATAGCGTTTCGTACTTTGAGTGACCGAGCAGCACCGCAACAGGAGCTCCAGTGCTCAGTTCCCAGATTCGAACGGTTTTATCATCGGACGACGACGCCAACAGCGTGTTGGAGTTGTTTACGGCCAGGTCCGTGATGTTGCCGACATGGCCGCGAAGAGTAAACAGGAGATCCCCAGTCGCGAGAGACCAAATTTTCACAAGTCTGTACACATAATTGACCCATAATTCACTCTATCAGCAAATACCAAAGTCATACCAAAGTAGCATAAACCCATTTCATACCTGTCATCAGCGCCAGTGATCACAAACTTGCCCGTCTTGTCGTATGTGAGGCAGAACGCGCGGATCTGCAGGTGGCCATCCAGTGTTTTCAGTCTGCGCATGCGGCTGTACACAAACGGCGACGGCAACGCGCCAGCGGGCTCGGGGCGAACTTGGCGTCGTTGAAGCAGTGACATCTGGTTTCGGCCTGTGCGCGCGCGGGTCTGGAAGAGAGCTGCACGTGTTGCTTTCTCCACCATCGCACGCATATTCGAATCGATCGCTCTTTGTTCCTGTTTGAGCTGCATCAGCTGTCTCAGAGCCCGCACGTCGGCTGCCAGTGACGTGAGGTTGTCCGCCTGTTGGGTGAGACCCTGCACCATCATGATCTCGTTGCGGACTGCCTCAGGTAGGTCCTCAACACGTGCAGCTTGCGTGTACTCTCGTAAGCGCTCGTACTTATGCACCACTCGCTCCACAACTTTCTGCGTGCGCAGGTTGTTGCGAAGCGCAAAGAGCTGGTTCACGATCTCTTTTGCGAGTGCTTTCCGCTCGTCTACAGGGAGGTTGAGACGCTGGTTTGCTAATCGCGACTTCATCAACAGGGACTTGGAGCCGATAAATCCAAGCGCTGCCAACTTTGACGCCGAGCCACGAGGTGTTGACCCGCGAGGAGTTGATCCACGAGGCGTTGAGGAGCTTTTCCCATTGATCATAATCGCACCCCCTTTCGCTGTTGGCGATCCTGCGCGCGTGGCATTCTTCATGAGTCCCAGCAGATGACCAGGCGCAATATCGCGATGCCGCAAGCGGTAGTCAGCGTACGTGGACAACTTGGTTGTGCCCTGCCAGTTCACTGTGTCTCGAAGCAACTTGTGCTCCGTGAGCTCTTCAATGAGCACATCTGCTGCTTTCTGGCATTTTGAGCGTCGCTTCAAGTAGTCCGCAATCAGAAAGAGCACCTCTGTAGCCATCAACAAACCAAACAAGCAGTGTAATGCGCATGTGTCAGTATAACATGTACTTCTAACTGCAGCACCCATTCATAAAGGTGTCACGATTTCTCCACACATACCTGCTTCATCCACGTCGCTTTCTCTATCCCCTTCGCTGCTCTTATGTGTAGCATCTGCATCGTCACTCTTCTGCTCAACCGCTTCAACCTGCTGCACCATAGCGCTCGCATTCGTCAGCGCAGCGCTTCCCGCCAAAAAAGGTCGCCCCTCAGCAGCTTGCGGCGGCTGTTGCGGCACTGGCAGCGGCGTATGCGCGTCCACTGCATCTCGGTCGTCGTCTGGCGGGTGCATCGCACGCTTTAGCCGCTCTTGTCGGCTTCTGTCACACGCGCAGAGACGTCCACACGTCCAGTGAGAAAAGAGCGCGGCGCGGTCAGGTTCAAGTCTTCCCGCGTTTTTGGTTCCAAAGTGGCAAACGCAAAAGGTGAAAGCGTGGGAGGAGTGCATTTTCGCACTTAGCCCAAATTAAACTCAAATCGAACTTAGCAGGAAAACATATTTCGCACTTTAGTGGAGCATGTTGAAACTTTCCAACAAAAAAGACAGTCAAGCCAAAAGACAACGAATATGCTGAGAGCGTCCACGACAGCGCAGCACGCGCGGCGCACGAGCGCCTCGGACGTGCTGCCTGTCGTGACTAAGGACACGGATAGCGCTTCCCCATCGTCTCCTTCTAATGCCAGTGGTGCCGATGACGCTGTTGCACAACTGACGCGCGTGCTTTACGACGACGACGATGACGAAGCCAGCGAAGCGGTACTGACAAACGAGACGTACCTGTGGCTCTTGGTACTCGCGACCACAGCAGAGTGCATCACGACGTGTTTTGTGCCGGACTGGAGCATGTTCCGCGATTCAAAGGTCAATGCGAGCGCCACGGTGCTGAACTTTATCGGACCGTTCATGGATGGCGTCACGTACGGATACGGAGACTTGCCGAAGACTGGCGCGCCTTCGATTGCATGCACGCAGTTCCGATCGGCGTTTCTCGGGTTCGTTTGCTTGCAGTATACTTTTTGCTATGACTTCAAATTGGTGCTGACAGGGTTTTTTGTATTGTAAAATGCGTATAGGGTGTTCACGTCGTTCTCGTTCATGGTGGATCACGCCGGCGACCTAAGCACGGGCAACTTGTTCATGGGGCCGTTCTACATCTGCGTGACGATCCTCATCGCCTGCGCGTCATTTCACGTGGGACGGAGCGTCGTGCAGCCGCTGATGACATCACGGGTGCTCTCGAAGGCGATCCGACGAGTGGTGATGGTGGTGACGTCATCGAAAAAGTATCCATCGCTGCTGTCATGTGTGACTGGGTTCATTCTCATGACGACGCTAGCAGCAGCATTTGGACCGAAAGGCTTTGTGCGGTGAGTGATTATGTGTGTGATGTGTCTACGGAAGATGCGAATCTAATACTGTCTGTACGTATTTCTAGAGACCCGAAGGACCCGCAGTTTATTGGCGCATTGCGCGTCGCCGACGGAGAAGAGCTCTTTCTCGGCATATTTATGTCCTGCAGCGCGATCTTGCTCTCGGACTACATCTGCGAGCGCTTCAAGCCGAAAGTGAAGTTTGACGCGCTCGGGAACAACGTATCGGTCGTCGACTGGGGCTGCTTGCTGTGCAACTTTGGTTCCTGTGTGCTCGTGTGTCTCGCGTACGAAGCCAGCAAGCTGTCACCGCATGCGATCAAGAATAACCTACTCGTGCTCAAGTTTGTCTCGTCATTCTGCGGATCCATCTCGTGCTTTTCAGCTGCGATCAGCCACACGACGGTGAGAGAAATTTGAAGTAAAGCTCTATGCGTACGTGTCCATTGATTTAACTGTTGTGCTTATGCTTTGTTGCTCTAGCGGCTCTGGCAAGCGGGTGACCAGCAAGGCGCACTATGGAACGTCTTGCTGCACTTGGTTGTCGGACTGCTCTTTGTTCCGTACCTTAACAAACAGGAGAGCACGAGATAGATAGATGGCCATAAAACTCATAAACTTGTGACGTATCCACAGTCGATACATTCATCCTCGCAGTTGAAGCTCCACATTGAAAAGTGGCGCATTCCCCCAGTGTCACTAAAACAAATACTGACATAGCACAGTGTCGAGGGAGTCGTCTGTCCGTTAGGACCAGTGCCGTGAGCTCCATTCGCGTTTTGGATCGCAACCAGCAAGCAGTAAAGAAGAGCTCAATTCTCGAAGCCCCATTTCTCCAACAGCCATGGCGTCGTCGCGCGTGTACGTGGGCAACCTGCCGATGGATATCCGCACCCGCGAGGTGGAGGACATCTTCTACAAGTACGGCCGCATCCGCGACATCGACATCAAGTTCCCGTCGCGTCCGCCAGCGTTCGCGTTCGTGGACTTTGACGACCCGCGCGACGCGGAAGACGCGATCGACGGTCGCAACGGTTACGACTACGACGGCAACAGACTGCGCGTGGAAGCTGCGAACGCGTCGTCCAAGCGCATCGAACCTTCCAAGCCAAAGTACCCTCGCAACGTGCGCGGCACGGGCGAGTTCGCGGTTGATGTGTCACGCTTGCCGTCGCGCATGTCGTGGCAGGACCTCAAGGACTACATGCGCAAGGCGGGCGATGTTGTGTTCGCGAGCGTGAACGGCAGAGGCCACGGCTTTGTCGAGTACAGCAGCAGAAGCGACATGAAGTACGCTCTCGACAAGTTGGACGACACTGCGATCCGATACAAGGGCGACAAGGTGTACATTCGTGTGAAGCCTGCGCGTAGCTCGAGCCGCAGCTGTAGTCGTAGTCGTAGCCGCAGCCGCAGCCGCAGCCCACGCAGCAGCAAGAAGTCGCGATCGAGAAAGCGCAGCTACAGCCGCAGCCGCAGTCGCAGTTTGAGCGGAAGCAGAAGCCGCAGCCGCAGCCCTCGAAAAAGCTCGTCCAAGAAGAGCCGACACGACAAGGACGACGAGAAGCGCAGCACAAGCAGAAGCCCGAGCAAGGACCGCGTGCGCGATGGCGATGACGTTGTCGCCGATCATGAGGAAGAGACGAAGGAGAGCTCGCACGAAAGCAACGGTAAGAAATCCGATGACGCGCCTCCTTCGGCGGCTACTGACCACCAAACGGCATCAAAACCGGATTGGACTGTTTTAAAGGTGGACGATTTGCGTGAGAAGTTGAGCGCGCGCGGCTTGGACACCACTGGCGAGCGCGACGAACTGATTGAGCGTCTCGAGAAGAGCGACGAGGCGGTAGCGGAAAGCGAGCCGCAACAGCAAGCAGCTGAGGCGCAGCAGTAAGCAAGCCCACCCACCTTCTCCAGTGGAGTCGAAGCAGCAGCGATGGTGATGGACGACTCAAAGAAAGAGACTGCAACTGGGAACCGAAAGTGTTGATGCGTAGTCAGTTGTCGCTTTCCGCCTGTGTGTCGCTCTCACTCTTTGTTCTTTTCTTCCTTTGTGTTGCATCGCGGCGTCTGATTGATCCCTCTCTGGTACTTCTCTGGCTGCCTCTGCTCTGCCTCTGCTGCCGCTTTGGAATATCGGACTGGAAATGGGAACATCGTGGCGTGGCATTTGACCGACTCTTCGAACTTGCTTGTGTGTACGCCGAACCGGGAGCTTCTACGCCATTGACGATGCGAGACGCGAGCAAAAGCGCCATCCAGAGTGTTGTGAATTTGCTGTAGCGCTTGACACTTGTTAGTGAATAATGCGATCGATAAGGAGCCACATTTGTTTATACAACTAGTTTTTTCCACTGTTCGTGCGGTATACCTATGGTCCCTGTCTTGTTAGCCCCACTTTAACCAATTCACAGAGTCCATATCGACGTCCATCTCTTCAATTTCAACTCCAGATCGTTGCTTTCGAAGTAATACTCGCTGCTTGTGCACTGGTAGCAACCGACTGCTCGCTTTGCGTTTTGTCCATAGGAAGTCGTGAATTGCGCAGAAATCTGAGAAACCTTCGTTCTTGACCACTCAAATCTGGATGCCACACGTCGATGATGAGCATAAAGCTGCTACGCGCAGCGTCGCCATTCCAGGCTTCGTGCTCGAATGAGTCGTCAAACACAAAACATTTGCCCTCCTGCAGCTCAATCAATTGCTCACCCACGCGCAGCCGACATTGTCCGTCGGGTACTACAAGCGGCAAGTAGCAGCGCAGCTTCATGTTCATCAATCTGTGGTGCTTCTCAACATAGCGGGTCTGCGGACCCAGGGATGAGAAGTATGCGTGGTCGTAGTGGTCGCTGCCGATCGCTTCAATGGCCGCGACGGTCTTTGGATAGAACATCCGGTTCCTCTTGAAATCCGTCTTGTACAGAAAGAGGTAGAAGACGTTCCAGTCACGTGCGTCGTGTCCAAAAGACTCGAGTCCGTCCTTCATCTGCTTACAAAAATCAACCACCGATATCAGCAAAAATACAATGTTAACTCAGTAAAAGGCAACCTTACTTACGCTAATGTCGCTCGCCCACAATGGTGCTCGGAATTGCTGGCAATCGTGCTTGTCGTTCAGCGCCAAAAGCTCTTTCTTGATGGCTGGAAATGCGCTTTCGAGCGTTTGGACCCATGGAAACTCGCTGCAATCCCAAACTGGCTGCGCACGCAGTAATGGGATCATTTCAGCGCGCTCATATTGCTGAGATGAAGCACCTTCTGGAAAGGTCTGCTGGTTGATCTGCGTCAGGACCCACTCACGTAGCCTCACGAGCGGGTCTGACGCATCCTCGTGCTTATCCTTGCTGCTTTCGCTCACATCAGGATCCCCGTGTGTGCTCAGCAACCGCACGAGCCACTGCCTCACCATACATTCGCTGAAGCGCGAGAGCCTCCACGACTGCACAAGCTTCTTCACTCTGCGCTCGATCGAACGGGTCTTTGCTTTCGCCATTTCGCCATTCTTCATAGCACCGTCAGCGTCGGTGGCATCATACACATGCATAATCTCAGGTCATTGTTGCAAGAAGGGTTAACATGACGTCACAAAAGTGGGAATGGGTTGAAACTTCGTCTTCTCACATTTGGCTCAGCAAGTCACTATATCGGGGGAGCGAAGTTGAAGCAGAATGAAAACGCCAGAGAATGCGGATCCCAATCTCGCATTATTGGGAATCCGAGTCCGACGGATCCAATTGAACCGTCGACACCAGAGTTCTGACGCAGCAGTTCGCAATCTCGAGAGAAAGTCACGACACGATACGCCCGGCAGCACGCGATGGAGAAGATCTAGAGAGTGATGGACAAGGTTGAGGGAGGGAAGCGTCTTCTCCGTGGCGGTTGATCTCGCTGCGCGACTGGAATACCTTGAGCAAATGGTGATAAGAGTCGAGATCATCTCATATGTACTGCGAGCTACTGGTAGTATCTGGGGGGGGGGGAGGGATAAGTTAGCGCCTACCTTCCTTTCTGCTCTTTGTACATTTGCCAAGAGTGAATTGGTGTTCTTTCTACTGAGTTCTCAATCTCGAAGTCAAGATACCCACCCGTCTAACGTCGACAACGTTGCTGCAATCTTTATCAGGAGTGCTGTTCACCAGCAAAGCAACATCAATCTTCCTCGTTAGCTCCTTCCGACACTCTGGCTCTTTGGCTAAAGCAAAGCGAGCACGAAACTACGCTCACCGTAGTCCTTAGTGCCCAGGCGCTGTTCTTGGCGTGAGTTGGAGTGGAAGCCCACCTGCCATGGTCAGGCTCGGTCCCAAGACGTACCCTCGATCCTTTAGCTGCTCGCCCTCCTGGATCTTTACGTGGAACTTCTCGAGCAGGGTCGTCACGAAGAGCTTCGTCTCCAGTAGTGCCATGTTCATCCCTGGACAGACCCGCGGTCCATCCTGGAACACAGGCAGTTCGTACGCTGTGGGACGAGTCTTCATGGCCAACCACCGCTCCGGTCGGAACACGAGCTGGTCCTCTCCCCACAGCTTCACATTGTTGCGGCCAAAGTAGTACGAGGACATCAACACCTCGGTCTTCGCGGGGACAAACGTGCCGTCGGGAAACACGTCGTCTTCAGCCGCTTACTTGTAGATCGATGGCACCGTCGGGTACAGACGGATGGTCTCCCAGACGAATGCGTCCTGATATTTGAGCTTCTTCAAGTCTTCATAGGTGAGGCATGCACTCGTGTCGATCGTTTTCAGCTCGTCTAGAATCTTTTCCTGCTCCTCGGGGGTGTTGCGCGAGGTTGTAAAACGAATACAAAATCGTGGATGCGGTGGTGTCGCGGCCACCCAGGATGAGGGTCGCGATGGCACTGCGCAACGTCGGGATATTCAGAGTCGCCGCCGCGCCTTCACCCTCGGTTTCGAGCTCGCGGGCTTTCATGATGAACAGCGAGAGCACATCGGAGCGCTTTGCGATCTCCTGCTCGCTTTCCGCGAGGCGCTTCTCGAGGATGCTGTCGGCCAAGTCACTCATCACTTTGGTCTCGCGCTTGAGACGGTACTCGCTCGGCATGCACCACCAGAAATACTTGTAGTAGGGCTTCTTGATGCCGCGCCACGAAAGACTCGCAAACACAAAGTCCAGGCTCGTGAGGAACGAGCCCGAGCTCTTTGTCGAAGCTCTCAAGCGACACGCCGCACAGGATGTCGAACGTGGTCTGCATCGTGTACTGCGTGCTGCGCGTTGATGAGCTCCACCATCCGCAGTGCGTACTCGCGGAAGACGCCCTCGGTGTACCGTTTGAAGTTGGACGTCGTGAATACGCGCGCGACGATCTTGCGCTGTGGTCGCCACATCGTGCCGTTGTCCGCCGTGTGCGCGTGGTTGAACCCGAGGAACGATTTCCCAAAGACATCGCCCATGGCCTTGATGAACCGATCCGACTTGACCCAGTTGGTCATGTTCGTCGAGAGCACGTGCTCGACATCGGCGGGGTCCGAGAGCTGTTGATTAGACAGTAGAAGTCAGAATGGAAATCTGCCCGTGAACCAAACAGTACACGTTGAGCCGTATCAGACGTATTGCGTACGTAGAGGATGTCGTTGGTGAAAATGCTCCAGGGCACTTTCGTTCACCCGCCGCACTTGGTGATCAGCTCCGTCTGAGTCAATCAAAGCAGACAGAGTGCAATAAAGCAGGCTTGATCACCCATTTCCATGTTAAATGTGTGCAGATCCAACTACAGTATTATACTCAACGTACCTGAAAATCGTAGATGCGGTGAATGCTCTTGGTCAACTCCGGAATGAGGCCAAGCAAGAAGGTGCCTTCTGGCCCAGGCACTGGCGCCAGCAGCTTCGCCGCTCGCATTTTGCCGCGAATCAAGTTCGCGAACGAAAGGGTGACGCTGGAGAGCACGACTGCGAGCGCAGCCGCGAGGACCTGAACGATCGAGATTGGAGGGATGGCGATGATCATAGCCTTGCTTTGCTGGTCCACGTGCGATGGGGAATTCAAGAGTGAACAGAGCCTCAGCGGTCCCCTCACTCACTGGTTCACAGGTGTTCAGTCGATCTTTCTACCCAACCGAAGAGAGAAAACAGGCGGCCATGCGCACATGCACGCACGCACTAACAGAGACAGCAATCCAAGGTCTCAATTAAATACCTTGGACAACGGATCTCCAATGTGAATCGTCGGATGTTGAAGTGGTGCGTGGTGGAAAGATACACCCGATGGGTACACTCCTTTCCATTAAGTGCGCGTATTATCTGAAATCAACACTGACATTACTGAACCTGTCTGCCTCACTTCCTGAGCGCGCTTCAAAGGCATCGTGCGCATTTTTTCCAAGTATGCAAGCGTGCACTAGTTAATGAACCCGGCTCAGACACTTCCTGAACGAGCCTCAAAGGCATAGGTCCTCAGATGGTGCGCATTTTCAATTACTTACTACACTGTAGTATGCAGGGATGCAAATTCAAAAGCGCAAGGCGGAGGGAGCACCACCGAGAGCGTAAATACGTGCTTTCACAATTTGTGATATTATAGCAAGCACTTGTTAATCTGATAGAGAATAAAAAAATCGACTCCTTCGTATTTCGTGGCGGTTGGTTAAATGTGTCTTGTTGTTGATATAAAAAAATCTGGCAGCGTACAACAGCGTAGAGATGGCGTGTTATGTGGTGATGATGATAGAGATGAGAAAGTGTAGGGGGAAGGGGGGGGGAAGCGTGGCGACTCGTCCAGAGTGTAGTGAGCTGAGGTCGTGGTTGCATTCTTTGAGAGAGAAAAAGAAAATGTGTTTGTGATTAAGGCATCGAGTCGCGAACTCACCCTGAGGATGTACGGATTCCGTGCACCTTACTCCAAGTACTCGGCACCGGAGTGCTTTGCACTACTCGAAAGAGCGACGACGAGATATGCCATCAATATGAACGATGTCATTTTGACTTCAGTTCAGGAATCACATTAGACGGAGCAAAAACCAAAGGTTCCGAGAGGAGGCAAGTGTACTCCAAAACGCAAAAAGACCATCGGAAGGAATCGAATTTGTAATCAATAGGTCCTCTGTGGAGTTTGCTCTCAGATTCGCGATTTCGTGGCTCTTGGAGGGGTCGAGGTGCCACGAATTGTCGATTTTAAGAGCAAACTCCACAGAGGACCTATTGTAAATTCGATTTTCAACAAGTGATTTGGTCTGATTAGCTGCTTGATCCACCCAGCCATATCACCAAGTTGTACAAAATGCTTCGATTTGAGTTGGACAAATGTCTAAGGGAAATTTATACGCTATGCGATTAACTATACAAATTTTGAGCAGACTGAGTTTGCTTCTCTCTTCACTTGCAAGTTAGTGTTAGGTGTTGCCAATGCTCATCTACTGCATATGTAAAGCAAATCAGCACAGTCCTCTGGAAAGGTTACATCTCGTGGGATATTTAGCCAAACAGCATCAAATCTCGCGCAACACAGCAGTACTGATCCTTCAAAACTCGGCTAACACTTGAGCAACGTTTGGCTTGATGTCGTACGATGTTGCTTGATAAAAAACTTCAAATGTGGTTTGAATGTATCTTGTAAAAATGTTGTCCGAAGAGCTTGCTTGCCCCAAAACTCCGGTTGCTCAATCTGGGTTTGTGAGTTTCCACTTGAGGGATCCGCTCACACTAACATCTTGGTTGCTCAATCTGGTGGTCTTGTTGCCCATTCAGGGTGCCTTCCCAGCCACAAAAGCAAAGGGGGCTGGTCGCACCAACGGAAGGAAGAGCTAGCTCAAGAAGGCGAAAGCAGCAAGTAGCAGGCAGATCGAAATGGCGTTGCGCGTGGCAGGAGAGAAGGCGGCCGGCCGAGCGGCGAGCCCCGCGGTGACGCTCTACCGCTACATCACCAAGCAGGTGCCGCGCGTGCTGACGCTGTACGACATCTCGATGGAGCCGGTCGAGGCGCGCCTGGCCGTGCAGGCGCTCTTCCGCAAGCACGCGGACGTGAAGGACCCGCGCGTGGTGGACATGCTCATCACCAAGGCTAACATGGAGCTCGAGGAAACGCTCATGCAGTGGAAGCAGAAAGTGCACTTGATCACGCTGCTCGAGTCTGGCGCCGCGCTGCGCCAGCAGAAGAAGACCACGTCCATCGAGGACTCGCTCGCCAACTTCTACGCTGGCATCGACGACGAGGACGACGACGAGGACGACTGGGACCTCTCGGAGGCCAAGAACTAGACGCGAATGCGACAGCGAGCAAAGCGAAAGAGAGAGAGAGAGAGAGAGAGATGACGCTGCAGCTTGAGACGATCGACGGGGACGGCCGACAGAGAACAGAGAGATACACCCAGAAAAGGAGAAAAACACTTGGATTAATCGTAATAAAGAAAGGAGAAGAGAGAGATGTGAAAGATGACAGTGTTGCTGAATGGAGAAGTATGGCATCTCAATGCGATCGAGTGAGAACCAGTGATGCATTTGTTATGATGCTGATGCTAATATTCGTGGGCAAATGAAAGAGCGCAGCAGATTGATATTGGCATTTGGATGTTAAC
This sequence comes from Pythium sp. MPC-2022a, assembly GCA_038050625.1. Classification (NCBI taxonomy): domain Eukaryota; phylum Oomycota; class Peronosporomycetes; order Pythiales; family Pythiaceae; genus Pythium; species Pythium sp. MPC-2022a. Next base: position 20,020 of record JALBZB010000435.1, read on the forward strand.
TACAGCTATAAACACGCTCCACGACTGCTCACACAGGCAAAAGCGTGTCATGGTGATGAAGAAAATCAAAAGGGTGTATACACAAATGTATGAACATAGGGGAATTATCGTTCTTCCTCCTTGTCTTGTGTGATGAGATGGTTCAAGTGGAGTGTGGGCGGGAGCCGATTGATTTGGTACTCGCTTCCTCGTTCTTGCTTTCACTCTCTCTGGTTCGAAGGCTGCTTCGGCTGGTTTGGTTTGTCTCTTAGCTCGCTCTCTCGTGCGTACGCTCGCTCCAAAGTCCATTGGTGAACCCATAACTTAACTTGTTTCTTGCTGTTTTTCGTGTGTTTCTTGCTGGCAAATGGCTCGATCTTCATCTCTTCATCAGATTTCCACTCTGCGCCTGGTTTCCTGCTGCTTCTCTGCTGTTGTTCTATCTACTTTGTTAATGGATTCACTTGCATACGCACTTGGACCTGGGTCGAGTACGCGGTTTTCAAGAGCTCCTGCATCGTCTGGTGCGCTTCGACAATGTTCATCACCGGAGGAGGCGGCACCTGGAAGCTGCCGAGCTCCGTGCTCGCAGACGTCGGCCCCACGCCCGTCATCTGGTTCACCGTGTTCTGCTCCACACCGCGGATCGCCACGTCCGCCAGGTTCTTGAGGAAGAAGTACTTGTCGCCGCTCAGCGCCTCGCGCGCGAACGGGTCGGCCACGCAGAACGAGCCGACCACGTGGCCGTCAGATGTGATCATTGGGAAGCCCGCGTAGAACCGCACCTGGCCTTCCTGCACGAGCGGATTGTTCACGAAGCGCACGTCCTCCGTGGCGTCCAGGATGATCGTCGGCTCGTCCGACATGATCGTGTGCGCGTCGAAGAGCACGTTGCGTGGCAGCTCGCGCTTCTCGAGTCCGACCTTAGCCATCAGGAAGCCGCTCTTGTCGCCGATGAAGCAGATGCCGGCGATCTGGCAGCCCATCTCGGCCGCCGCATACTCGCACATTTCCTGGAAGTGCTGTCCCGGGTCCGCCAGATGGAGCTCGCGCACTTTCTTGAGTCGCGCGACCTCGTTCATCGGCAACGGTGCCTTGGGCCAGTCCTGGCGACTTGTGTAGCTGAGCGCGTAGTTGAACGGTGTGTTCTCGCGCACCGTGGACGCGAGCTCCATCTCAGCCATCTCTTCGGGCGACATGCTATTCGCCATGCCGCCGTCGTGCGTGTAGTGGCCGAATTCCGAATAGCCCGAGGACTCGAGGCCGCGGTTCTTGTTGCTCAGCAGGATCATGTCGTTGCCCATCTGCGCCTCCTGCTTGGAGAGTAGGATCATATCGGACGACGACATGCTCGCCTTCTTGGAGAGCAGCTTGGGCTGCTCGGGGCCGATGCCGCGGCCGCTGCTGCTGCCATTCGCGCGCGACGACTGCATGTTCGTTGGGTACGTCTTGACACGCGCCGACTCGCTGTTCGAGTCCGAGAGCGAGTTCTCCGGGATCGTGTGAGCGTTCGAGGACGTTGAGCCCGTGTACGTGGACGTGTCTTCGTCGAAGGACTGCGAGGCGTCCGAGGACGCCACCGAGTAGTTGGAGAAGCTCGGCTTGGACGTGCCCGAGCGCAGCGTGCGCGAGTCGCTGCCGGAGCTGCGGATCGACGCCGTGCTGCTGTTGCGGCACTGCTGGCAGACGCGGATCTCCTTGGTCAAGCCACCCTGCTTCAGGTTCTTCACTTCCGAGCATTTGCTGCACACGACGTCGCCGCACACGCGGCAGTGGTGCTTGCGCCGGAACATCGAGAACGCCTTGATGCAGATGAAGCAGTTGACGCCGTCCTTGACGAATTGGTTCTTCGACAGCAGGCTCTGCGACGCCAGCGCACGCGCGATGATCACGTTTGCGATCTCCTCGGTGCAACTCACGAGCTTGGTCATCCAGCCGCGCGTGAGCGTGGACACAGACGCGCGGCCCGGGTGCGCCTCAGACAGGAAAAACGACACGCGCAGGCCGTCCTCGGAATTCGTCTCCTCCACGACGATGCCGCAGCGGCGCATGCGCAGCCGCACGACATTGTGCGAGGACGGCAGCGGGTCGCAGCCGTCGAGCTCGATGGACTCCCAGATGGACGCGCCGACGTAGAGCCCCGAGCCATTCGAGTGGTACGAGTTGCCGTGATCCGCGTTCTTCTCAAACACGTCACCGTAGCGCAGGAAGACGTAGTCGCGGTGCGGTAGGTGGGGCTTGGAGGATTGCAGCGCGGTCCAGTTGACCGACAGGCTCTCGTTCTTGCGCGTCTCGCGGGCCTTGTAGAGCACGACGCCGTCGAGGAACAGCGTGCCGAAGATCTCGCCCATGACTTCGCGCAGCTTGGAGGTCGAATCCATCTTGAGCAGCGCCATGACCTCCTCGAGCGGCGCGTTGACTGTCGTGACGCCCTTCATCGTGAAGAACTCTTTCTCAGCGAGCTCGTAGAGCTTGAGGTTGCCCTTCTCCTTGACGAGCGTCATGTCGAAGTTGGACGTGAGTGCATCGACGCGCGACTGGCCGAGGAACTTGAGGTCGCGCTCGATGTCCTCGGTGATCCGCACACGGTACGTCTTCTCTACTATCGGGAACATCGAGTACGACTGCTGCTTGGAAGAAGAACTGTTAGAGTTGCTGGGGTTCGCGTCGCCGCCGCTCCGAGAGCTACTGAAGCTCGCGCTCGACATGGTTCACGACCGAACAGGAAGCTGGCTGCTGAGCTGCTGAGACTGGGGATGGGGTGCGCGCGGATGGGGAGAATGAATGAGGCTTCTCGCACAAGAGAGATGGAGCGGTCCAACTGTTTGTAGTAACAACGCGAATGCCTCTCGTCCGGCTGTGGGCTCAAGCAAATGGCGCGTCACGCAGCGGGCAGGCGATCTGGTCTGCGCGTGTGGTCCCTCGACCGGAAATTAATAGATGGGACGGGATGCGTCGTCCACGGCTCAAGCAGCCTAATGAGGCAGCACAAGCACAAGCAGGTCTTGCTTGCTGGGCTTGGGGTTCTTGCCGGAAAGTCGGACTGGCTGGGGCTGGCTGCGGACAAGAAGCCGAGAGCGTAGAGGTTGATGTTTGTTTGTTAGCCCCAACCAACAAGAGAGAGAGGGGGTCCGCGGATGGATCTGGGTCTCTCTGCTTTCTTGTTCCTCTTCTTATCTGACACTCTGGGCTCGAGTGAGTGATAGAGAGAGCGTGGTGAGGTGAGGTGAGGTGAGGAGAGGTGAGGTGAGGAGATGGGGAATGGCGATCAGCGGGAGCACATCAACGGGGAAAGCGCGGGCGATTTACTTATTTTCAGGAGTGACGGTTTCGTCCCGGCCCAATCAGCGCGGCCAGCTGGGTGGGACGGACACGGACTGGCCATCCAGGCAAACACACACACACAAACACAGCACAGCAGCCAACCTGACCAAAAGGCGACCGGCCAAGAGCGAGCGTACACACCGCCAGCTGTTTGATTTCCCCTTCTTCTAGCTTGTGTTCTGATACGATGAATAAGACCCGCAAGGACGCAACAACAAGCCGGGCACACTTGTACTTGCTTGTGTTCTGTTTGTGCAACGCAGGCAGATTTGAAACCCGCAATGCAACGGATGCAACGGCGCAACACAATTGGTCACGTTGCTCGCTTTCTTGTTTGTTTGCTCTTGTTTGATTTGATCACAACACACTCACGCGGTGCTTGTGCTCTCCTCACACTTCGTTCGGCACGCAAAAGTGTGATTTGCAGATTTGGTCTTGGACTCTACGGTACATTTTGTGTGGGAAGCCTGGAAAAAGAGAGGAGTTTTTGGTGGGAAGGACAACAATCACAAAACAGACACTTGACCAACAAGTCACAAGTGAATGTGTGCGGCAGACACAGCAGGCTGTTTGTGCGTGGGGCTCGGTCGAGTCCAGGTTGTGCAAACACAACTGGAGAGCAAGAAAACACAAAAAGCAGCATAGAGCGTCGTCAGCACAAGTCAAAGCCTGAAACCCGAATCCCTCTCCAACCCCTTTCGCTTTCTCTCTCTCTCTTGACGAGTCTCGCTACTCGCAAACTTTTGCTTCGTTCGGGTGGCATAAAGATCCCTGCAGACAGATGATGGCCGCAAATTCTACCACCAAGGAAGGCCTTGGTGGTCAATAATGACTTTATTTTGCCTGGATTATTTGTTGGGAACTCTAACAAGTCCCCCTCTCTCTCTTCCCAAAATCCCAAAAGGGAAGCAGCTTTTTGAGGCAAAATGGCACAAAATGTGTGCACTTTTGTATCAGGGGATAGCCACAGTTCACATCGTCAAACAACGAAGTAATTTCAAAATTGGAGTGTAAGAAAAAAAAGAAGAACAAGTGAACCCCGATCTGATCGACGATCGTCACATTGAGTTCACGCGTCATGGCCCGTCCCTGCGCGCTGCGGCAAGGAAACTTGAAGCCAACTGCCACCAGAAAGTGATCATACAACTCAGAAATTTGTCTCGAGTAATCGACTTTTTCAGATATAAAGGAGATATTGACCCTATGTTATTACTGTTTTGTAACCTTAGTTGTATAAAGAGTACTTTGTTTTATAGAGTGAAATAATACGACAATTGCTGACCGCATTCAGTCACTCTGAATAGCGCATAAAAAGGCACCACTTCATATGAATTGTATATTGAATAAAACATGGAGCTTTTCAATACAATTCAGCCACCCAAACGCGCGCTTTTGCATTGCGAAGGGTGCAGCAAAGCTCAATGCACACATGTTGGCTCGGATTTGTTTTTGGAAGGCACATCGGCCAAGTTTGTTCCGACCCGCAGGCGACGACTTTATATCCTTTCAAAATAACACCAGTCGTGAAAGGGTCCACCTTTATTTAGTTCACCTCTAGCTCAGCTCCCCGATTGAAAGTGCGTTGTATCTGGTTGTTGCAACCATGTGCTCTAAAATTTCGACGAGCACTCCTGAAGAATCGGATTGTTGAGATCTCTTGTCAGAGGGTTCGAGTGATTTTGATTGCTTGAATGCCAAATGGAACGAGGACCGCTGCTGTTGTTAAACCCACCCAGCGCGCGCCTGTAGCTTGTGCGACTGAGGAAGGCCAGGAAGCGTGACAAACTCACTCCGCGCTCCACCCACACCGTGAGTTACGCCTGCGTTTTCAAACAAGAAACACAAAGCCCCATACGAAAACCAAGTCATGTTCTGGACCGCGATGGCGTCACTCGCCTAGAGAGCAAAGAAAGAGAGCGGGTCAAAGTTATCCACATTTGCAAGAAACCAGAAACGAGCCCCTTTGACAAAGCAACACTCCAAGTCTGCACACGAATGGAATATGAGCACAAAGAGAGCGACAACGCTACACTCTGGATCATTTCATTTCCGTTTCCGCAGCGACCAGCAGCACAAGATACACTCACTGTGGATTGATAAATAGAGAGCTGTGACTGAATACATAATACTGCTCTGCCAATACTGTAACTGGTGCGGACTGGCTTCTCAAGAACACCAGTTTGCGTTCGGATACGGGTTCATCATGTTAGCCTAGGTCTCCATTACGAACTGCTGACTTATTCCTCATGTACCTAGCTACAATAGGGTAGGCCAGCCCGGGCCGATACAAAATCAACTGATGAGTCTGGGTCGGTATCAACTGACTATGGACTGGCACTCGTTTCTAGAACGCAAGTTCTGCGAATTCTGTGATGAGTTCACAAAAACAAGCGCTTGCTTGGTCTTGATGCAACTTCAAGCATTTATTGAAGAACCAAGAGAGGTCGCCATGAGGTCAGACGTTGAGTTGAGGTGTGCTTCAAAATCTTCACGAGCCTAACTTTCGTTCGAAAAAGCGAAACGCCAGAGTCTGACGTGACGCCTCGTTGGGCATCATTTGTTTGTATTGTCAGTCAGTTTGGAGTATTTTCCCACACATGCTGGTGGTGCTGTATTTATGTGGATCTGCGTCTTGGTCACCAGTTTCGCCAGCAAGTAACTGTTGCAGAGTCAGAAAAACGAGAGTGGAGTGGCCGGTCTGGCTGGCTTCGAAAGGAACTTGTCGACCAACATGTAATACACACCGTTCCAGTAAAACCACTGCCAAAGTTGTTACATTATTGGCCCTCCTCTTTTCGTTTTCCTCCGTGATGAACCGACTCCCAAATCCCGCTCCTTCCGCATGTTGCACGTCAACCGAATTCTTGTTCGTCCCTCTTCACTGCTCCTCGCTCAGAATCCTTTGTGAAAAAGTAGGACCTTTGGGTGTTGGCCGCAGTAGCCCTTTCCGCCTCTTTGCGTCGATTAATCCTTTGCAGTGGAAGAGGCCGATTGTGCTTCTGGTTTGTTCTCACCTGACTGACTGGCTTGTTGTTGTTGTTGTTGAGCAACACGGATTTGCTTACCATCTTGCGCTTGTTTGTTTGCTGCGCTTGCTATTTGCTTATTTGTTTGTTTGTTAGATCATACGGATGATAACAACGACATCGCTAACGCAAGCGTAAGCTTCGTCTGCGTGTGTGTGTTATTAAAGAGCGCAAGCGAGTGAATCTTCAACTGGCAAGCATGCTCGTGTCTGATAAGTCCCTGTCATTGAAAGGCGAACGTAGTGCGGTATGTGGTTTACTCTTCTCACACCGCTGCCTTCTGGACACGAAAACGATGGTGGTGGTAGTAGCGTCCAGGTTTTAGGCGTTGATTTTTGGTCTGGTTGGCTTTGCGCAACTGTCTTGTAAAAATGTTGTTGTGGTGGTGGTGGTGATGGCTTGCTTACCACCCTCTCCACACGCGAACAAAATTTTGCTCTCGACACTGATAAACGCCTCTGCAGAAAAAGCAGAAGAGCCCCGTGGATTGAGGTTGTCAATGCGTCGTCTGTTGTTGAAATTTGCCAATGAGTAAGACGTCAGCACATGCTCACCATCATTTTCTGCTGTTGGTGTTGGATTTGCCACAACTCCACGAATTAACACGCCACACATCATGGCGTGACCACGAGAATTTCAGTTTGATGACTACTAATGACGCAAGATTCTGCGAGTACGAGCAATGCCTCGTGGTCAAAGTCTTGTTGGCAGGACGCCTTAATGGGGAGTGCGAGAAGCTTCAGCAATCCTTTTTGCACGTAACTATTGAACACGCGCTTTGAAAGAGAACTTCTATTGGTGGTCGTGGAGCTAAAGAAGATGAGACTTATGAGACTTATAATACTGTAGGTGGGTTTTAGGACGAGTCCGATATGTAAAACTGGCTGACTTTGGACATGCTAACACATGTACAGATAACATACCATCTAAGAGCCACGTTTGTGTGTTGAATTTAGCTGTTCTTATATAAGAGGCCACGATATAGAACAGTAGTGATATCGAGAATATATAACGGGTACTGCCGGTTAATATACCGTATTATATCACCCTACTATACCCAAAATTTCAGCCAGGGTATTATGTTTGGCAGGGTACACTACTAAATGGCACGCATTTCAGACGAAT
>JALBZB010000436.1:0-27469 GCA_038050625.1 Pythium sp. MPC-2022a
AGCGCACAATTCACTTTTTCGGGACGATTTCGATACAAAAGCAGCTAAAAACACCATTCGGGACGACTTATGCACTCTCGTTTCACTTGCTTTCGCTATGCCTTATTTGCGGTTACTTCCGTCTTTTGTACCTATTTTGACAAAATCTGACTCGGTTACCATATTTTAACTAGGTCGCTAACACAAACACCCATTTTTGTTATTATAAGCGGGATAGTGGCTCAACTTGAAGAGCTCTAGATGTTTACCTTTTTAATATATTATATATAAAATATAAGATTCTCTCCTTTTTACCCATTATCGAAGACAGCCAAAACTGACGTGATGACAATGCTTACGTGCACACTCCCAAGATCATTTGGCAACCAACCCCATCGGCGGAACGCACAAGCAGCAGGCAAGCTTCATGACCATGACCAAGGTGATGCAAAGCATTGGCCGTCTGCACTACTTCAACCAGCGCGGCCGAGGGGAGATTGTGCGCCTCGTGTGCGCCTACGGCTGCGTGCCGCTGGACGAAGTGGTAGAGCCTATGGGCCGCGAGTTCTTGGCGCGCAAGCCCATGTTCCCGTTCGGCAAGCTGCCCATGATGGAGATCCAGGGCAAAACGTACGCGCAGAGCATGTCGCTCGCACGGTACGTGGCCAAGCAAGTCAGGCTCTACCCGCAGGGCGACGACCTCGCGGCACTCAAGGTAGACATGATCCTGGACGCGTGCGCAGATATTTACGTGCCCGTGTTGCGAGCCACGTTTCTCGAGCGCGACCCGGACCAGAAGGCCAAGCAGATCAAGTTTCTCGTCAAGTACACGCTGCCAGAGATCCTTGGCGGCATGAACGCGCGCATCGGGGGTGACGACGAGGATGAGAAGAAGCGCGGCCCGTTCTTCTTGAACGAGCAGATCTCGGTCGCGGACATCGCGCTCTACGACGTGCTCACGAACGCGCTTCTGCCAAAGCAGCACCACGAGCTGCCGATCGACTATGCGGCCAATTACCCAAAGCTCATGAAGTTGGTCGAGCACGTCGGCAGTATCCCGTCGATCGCAGAGTACCAGCGCGTACGCAGCACGCAAGAAACCACGTTCTAATCATTGGTACTGCAAAATGGAAGTGTTGTGTGAAAATGTGCACATTTAATTCATGTTTATTGACGCTTTTGCTGCATGTATGTATGCATGATTTGATTTGTCCTATCTCGACGAATCGTTTTTGCTTTCAAAGACGCTGCCTCAAAAGATGAGGGAGGGTGCTGTGATCTAGTTGCTTAGTTTGGCGTGTCGACGCCGGCGCGGACGCCACCGCGCACGAGCAGGTCCGCGATGTCGTCTCGGGACGGCAGGCTGGACGAGCGCACGTCCTTGACGAGCTGCTGTACCTTCTTCTCCTGCTTCAAGTACTGGATCGCGATGTTCGCTAAGTTCGAGTCTGGGAGCGCTTCCGTGAATTGCAGACCCTCGCGGTACACAATCTTACTCGCCAAGCTGGACGCGACGATGCACTTGATGTACGAGAGCGGCACGTTCTGGTGCACACGGTCGAGCGCCACTTCCTTGAGCTTTGGCGGCAAGTGGTCCTCAATCAACGTGTACAGGATCTGCTTGTCCTCCTCCGTCACATCGTCGAACTTCTCGAGGATCGCGTCGTGCACGCGGATGATCGCGCGACTGATGCGCTCACTGGAAGGTGGCAACGCCGCGTTCGGGTTCTTCTTGTACTCGCGGAAGAGCAGCTGCGCTTCGATGCGAGCCAGGTGGCGCAACTTGGTCACGACATCCTCAACGAGCTCCTTTTTCACGTTCAAGAACTCCTCGGTCTCAAGGAGCATGCTCGCGATAATTTCGTACGAACTGCACACGACACCGCACTTGTTCGCCGAACTGTCCTTCACGATCACGACACCAGCCTTGTCGAAGAGCATCTGACGCGCTTCAGGCGTAATGAACAAGTTGGCGCCTTCGACGATCAGCTTGGACGATGGCTTGCCGTCCGCGTCCAAGTAGTCCTGCCAGTTGTTCTCGTTGATCGTGTTTGGGCGACCACCGGCTGGGATGAACAGGTCGCTCTTCACGCGGTTGTGGAGCGAGTTACGCGCGCGGATACCCGCCTGGGTGCTCACGTCGTGGTAAATGCCGTTCGCGCCGACCTTGTCCTTCGCGTACTCCGAAAGTGGCAACGACTCTTCCACAAGACGAAGCAGCTCGTCCATGTTGAGACCGTCAGGGTTCTCAACAACACCAGTGCCGTCGCAGATACCAACCACGCGCACGTTCGAGCCGTACTCGCGGTGCAAGATCTTGATCACGTTGCCAGCGACATCGCCATCCGTGCCACCAGTGATCTTCACGGTAAACGGCTGATTCGTTGGGTCGATGTTTTGCGAGCGCAGCGCAACGTCAGCGAACACAGCGACACCCTCACTGGTGACGCCGTACACCTTGTGGTTGATACCAGCGTCAGGCTTGGAACTGATGAACGCGCGTGGGATTGGGTAGCCACGGTACGCGGCGCGCTTGGTCATCCAGACAATGTCCGATGGGATGATGTTCTCATCAGGTCCCAAGTAGATCAGCTCGTCCTTGCCGTAGTAGTCGACAATGTTCTTCTTCACTTCTTCGTCCGTGGTGTTCAAGTCCAACAGCGCATCTGAGAACGCCTTCACACTCTTGCGGATGATGAAGTCGCGTGGCGCAAAGTCGCCCACTGGACCAACAATTGGGTCACAGAGCACGACAGCCTTCGAGCCACCCTCTGGGATATCCTTGTTCTTCAACTGCTGCGCAAACGCGAGGTTGTACGCTTCGTTGAACTGGCGCGCACTCTCCAAGCCGTGGGCATCACGCGAGTTTGGGTACACCATGCGAAGACCACCACGAGCAATGTCACGGAAACGCACGTGGAAGCCCTTGAAGCGACGACCGTAGATGAAGAACACCCCATATGGGGTCTCCGTGCCGACAGTGCCGTGACCAATGATCTTTGGGTCCAAACGGAGAGCCAACGCGTAGCGGTTGCGCACAAACTTGTTGGTGCGGAGCGTACCAGCGACGGCGTCCGCCATGGTGTTCAAAAGAAAAATCGAGTCTTCGGCTTCGACGTTGCGGCGAATGTCGACCTTGAGGGCAGTGACCTTCTCTTCAATCTCCTCTGGAGTGAGCTTCTTCAGCGATGGGTCGAACTTCTCAGTGAACAAGTCCGCAATGCGCGACGCAAGCGGCAAGTTCGATGGGTGTTCGAGCACTTCGATGATACGGTTGAGCGAGTACGCGAACGGGTCCTTCTTTGCCAGCACACCGTGAAGCATGTTGCCGTACGCGTAGATGATTTCGGCGCGGGAGAGACCCAGCTCTGGGTACTTCATGGTCAAGCGAAGTGGCTTGTCGTCCACCCACTTCAAGTACTTCAAGTTGCCGGCGATCTTGTTCCACTCGAACTCCTTGTTGGCGGCTTGCTCCGATGGCTGCACGAGGATACGGTACATGGACACGTGGCCGTTACCGTCCTTGTGGTCGTCGACGACGTCCAAGTGGGCACGCACAACGTTCAGCTCGCACAGACCCAAGTAAGTGGCAGCCTTCTGGATCGCACTCTTGGCGAGCACGTTCGACGCCGCAATGGTGAGCATGGTCTGTGGCAAGTTGCCACCACTGAGCTTGTTCTCTTCACTGCGCTTCTCCCAGCCGTGTTCAACGTCCACAGCGACACCTTCAGTGCCCTTGACGCGGTGGAAGAGCGAGATCTGCGTGGCGATGCGGCGTGGGTTACTGAACTTCACGTACATGGAGTTACAACGGTAGAGGTAGTCATCCACAGCGGCAGGCTCAAAGTATGGCGCTGGCGATGGGTAGCCTTCCTTGCCCTGGAACTTGCCCTTCTGGAGGTCAGCCATGAAGCTCTGGATGCTGTCACGAGCCTGCTTCTCTTCTTCAGTCTTGCCCTTGAATGGCTCTTGCTTGCCGAAGCGGAAGATGTCGAGGCCCATGGTATCGTCGAGCGACGTGAAGATCTTGACACGCGCGAGCTCGGCGCCGTCAATGTTCTTTGGCAGCTGCTCGAGCACGTTCGCGAGCAAGCCCGGGTAGTTGGCACCCGAGCGGATGTACGAGTACACCTTGTTGTCTGGCGAGCGGAGCATCACTTCCGGCTGCTGCGCGTTCACGAGCGCCGTGATGGCGTTCAAGTGTTGCAGGCGCTCCTTCTCGCTGATCGCGCGAAAGTACGCAGGCGGCATGTTCTCGAGGAACCATGGCACGGTCTTGCTCGCGGCATCCTTTTGGAAACCGTTGAGCGCTTCAAGCAGCTCTTCCTTGCTGTGACCGCTCTGCTTGAGTCGAAACAAAGAGGCACATGACAAGCGACCGTTAGATAATGTTGCTAGCATACAGTCACATCGACAGAGAAAAACAGCAAGCGCACCTGTGTGGCGAAGGTGTTGACGAGCACGGCGAGCGGACTGCAGCTAGTGCGCGGCACGAACGCGGCGGAGCGCTGCAGCTGGCGGAACTTGGTCGCTTGCAGCATCTTCAATGGGGAACTGGACAGGAGAGCGAGGGGAAAGCCGCCCGGGGAAGGAGCACGTGGCGGGGGCGGGGAAGATCGGGATCTGACCACAGAATGCGCGCTCACTCGCTCACTCACTGTGATCGGCCTTGGAGATCGGAGCGAGCGTACGCCAAGCGGCGAGCAGCCCTTCCAATCTTTTCGCAGGAAGAGCGGGCGTCCACCGTTATCCACCATACCATTTTGCTTTTTGTATCAAAATCCAAGCAGCCACGTCCGCTGGCAGACCTAGCCCTTATCCACAGCTTGAAGTCCCGATTAAGTCCGAGTCCGGCTCGTTCGTCCACCGATTCGTGGAGTAGGGTTGCCTTTGTCGACCCGGTCATTTCAGACAAATTGACTGGCCAGTTGCACCCGACTTGGCTCGCTTGTTGCACCGAGCACGCCAATTGAAGGCACGATTTCTGGCAAGAAACCGGACTGGAGCTTGGCTGGCTTGGCTGGCTCGCCCGACTTGACGTTTCAAACGCGGGTAGGTGTGCAGTTGCAGTTGCCCTGGGTCTGTCTACTTTTTTTTGTCTGTTTGCAAATTTGCGTCACTTGCTCTATGTAGGCCATTCATATCGCGTGCGAAGAGTATCCAACTTTTGAGTGTGTGGTCGTCAAAACACGAAAACACGCGGCAGCGCTGAGATGGAGGGTGTGTCATCGGGGGATGGAGAGATTCGTGGTGCTGGTGCGAGCTCCTCCATTGCAGAGCAAGCCTCAATTACACTCACTTGACTCGCATTTGCTGTATCAATTTGTATAATGCGCCGCTCGCTTACATACTCACTATATGTACACGTCTACAGCCATTTTCGAGGAAGATCGCCATCTGATACCTGTATGTTTGATACTGTACTCTCTTGTGGAGAACAATGCGCGCTTTGCCATTTGCCATTGATATGAGAAATGAAAGGAAAACGAGTCGTGCGGCTGACTGATTGCGCCGCGCGCGCTGGCGTGAATGGGTGGTGATCCATCAAAGCCATTGGAGATCGCGGCTCTCAAATCAAACAGCAAAGAAAAGTCCACGTGGCCACCTGCTGCTGTTCTGCTTGGAAGGGAGGGAACAAAGCGCGCTGGATGGATCGAAAATTGCGTTTGCGCGACCACTTTGCTGTTGCATGCTTCCTAAAGCAACAGGCAACAGGCACCAGCCAGTCAGACCGCAACTTGAACATCGACAAGGTTCAAGACCATTTTGAATCTCGATTTTGATTGGCAACCTGCGACGCGCGGTTCATCCATGATGAACCGCTTGGTATGAGATGTGGCAGGCGATAAGGTGATGGACGTTTTATGAACAAAGTCGGTTTGGTTATCTGACTTGGCTTCACTATGAAAGTGCCCAGTCCTCTCTCTAGGTACGACTCTGATCCCTGGTCATTTGACTTGACTTGACTATGAGAGTGATCAGTTTTTTTTTTTACTTGTCTTCACTAAGACAAACGAACCTGTGCAACAGCACCACGACTGCAATAGGACTTTCCACCTAAATGGCGATCTTATTTGAGGTATTTGTGCCTGTCATCCACAATCGTCCGCTTTGTCCGTCCGCTCGAGTGTACGGCACTTAATCACTATCCAGATGGTGGCGTGTGTGGCAGCAGCACATTTCACGACCGTTGAAGTTGCACTTGCTTGTTGCGCTGAAACAACACAACAATGCAGCACTCGGCGCAATACGATGACGCCATGCAAGCGGACGCGCGCGTCAACGAAGACGATGCCGCAGAGGCGGAAGCGTCTCATAATGTGGGTGCCCACGGCGATAGTGCTGAGCACCTCCTGCCGCCTTCAAGCAGAGATGACAAATCTTGTGGCTCTTTCCGTGTCTCAGTGTCAGAGGTGACGGACAATGCGGATGTTACGAAAGTGGTGGGTGCGATCCAAGATGCGGACGCAAATACTGCAGGATGTGGGGCAGGCACCAGCGATAGCGAATGGAGCGCCTTGTGTAACGATACACAGCGCCACTTCGCGCAAATCAACGCCATCCCGGAGCATGTTGCTGCGGCAAGCGAAGAGGATTGCAATGATGGTGTGCGGACGTGGTCAGAGCGTCCCGAGGAGTCGCGTATTGGCCCAACAGCAAACTGCGAGAACGATTCCGTCTTCGCCCCCATGCAAATTGTTGTTGACGAGGGCGAACTCTTCCGCGTGATCCCGTTCCGCGACGGCGTCTATCGAGGGCAAGTGACAGAAGAAGCTCATTTTGGTGATGATGATAGTCCAAGCCAAGTGTACGCAGACCCCGAGGATCTAGTTGCGATCCACGATGCCCGAGCGCGTGCGTTTATCCCGCATGGATTTGGCGTGTGGACGGGTACTGATGGATCATGTCGGTGTGGCCGGTGGATTCGGGGAGAGCAAACCGACGTGGGCATGCAGCAGCACCGCGGTATCCTGATGTACGAGGGCGAGTGGAGTAACGACTATCCTACTGGCGTTGGCGTTGGTGTATTCGCGGATGGAAGCTCATTTACAGGCGAATGGGTCAGCGGACGACCTTATGGGCTTGGATCATTGCTAACAGTTGACAAGCGCGCTGCGACCACAGCTGAGAAAGTGCGCACCTGCTTTGGCTGGTACTATGGTACGCAGTGTCTCCAGCCCTGCAGTCGTAGTGCTACCCACAACGAAAGTAATGAGGAAGACGACAAGAAAACCCGTGGTACAATCTCGCGGAAAGCTCGAGTCAAAGTGCCGCCAAAGTTTGAAGACCAACCACTTCGCGGTCTCTACACCGCTGCTGTACGCCTCGAAGCCTGGCGCATCGCAAAATTCCAGCAAGTGATCGACCAATGGCGCTTCGTGTGCTGCCAGCAAGCGATTGAGAGTGCCCGTCGCAGTCGACAACTGGCGACGATTGCGTGGCAAAAAGCTCACGCAGCGCAGCAAAAGGCGGTCGACGAACAAATTGCAGAGAGTATCGAGCAGCGCAAGAGCGACGACAGTGGACTCGTGCAACTCACACTCAAGAGTCGAGAGAAGCATGCGCGCGTGCTGCGCGTACGCGAATACCACGAGCAGCGGCGCGCAACAGCGGAGTTCCGGTGTGAGCTGGCGCGATGCTGTGTGGATACGCAGCAAGAGACCGTCAATATAATGGAAAGTGAGCTAAGCGCGATTGCCCAGCTGCTCCAGGAAGCTAAAGATGCGCAAGCCGACTGCAGCCAACATAGCCACCGATTGCAACTGATCAAGAGACAGATTGAGAACGTGTCGCTCAAGATTAACGACATTCGATTACGGCAAGAGCGAGAGCATCTTCGTGTTGTAAAAGCAGCTCAGAGTGCAGAAGCACCATCCAGATCAACAACTACGGCGCCGTCTTTTCCGAATACGCCTATCAGCCCAGTGTTTGCAAAACACAGTTCAAGGGGAGTGCTCCGAGCCGAACCAGCAAGCGTGGAACACTATGGTGGTAATCAAACGGAGATCAACGTCGCGCTCATCAATCCCGACTACGTTTGCGATGTCCCTGGCTGCGACTGCGGTATCCCCCGAGACGTTTTCATGCGCGTTGGAGCGGCGCTGAACGGCGAATCATAGCAGGCATTCGAATTTGAAATGCGAGCCGAAGGTCATGTCCAGTCCTTGCTCTACCAGCTGCGCATCAAGCAAACTGAGTGAGGGTGGGAAGGCTGAAGAATGAAAAATGTCAGCCAACTCGAGAATCGGAATACTGAAGAAAGCAAAATGTCGACCAACTCAGCAGCTCTGAGCCAGATGTATGAGAAGAGAGCTAAATTTAGGCGCCAGCGCTATTGATATTTGGCTTGTAAATGAACAATGACCAAGTGTGAATATTTGGGCTTGTAAGTCTTGCGCAAAGTGAACGCGAACGATTGCAAGAGAGCAGAGCACCAGTGCCACTGCGATGATGGACGCAGCAGATCTGCCGCAAAGAGTCGTGGATTTGTGTCGGAGCTTCTTCGCTTCCGAAGAGCTCGCGGAGTTCCAGCAACGATATCAACGACACGAGCACGAGTTCGAATCAGAAGCAAAGTTTCGGTACTTGTTGGAAGAAGTTTGTCGACCCAGCTCCATCAAAGCCGACCCTGACAGACAAGGTGCTGCCAGTCTTGATTGCAGTGCTACTGTTGAAAATGAACCGGAGAACGACTCGCAGCGAATCGATTCGAACAAGAGCTTCCATCTACCAGATGACACGACTGATCGCAATGGAAGCGGAGCTCTCAACGAGTCAGTGCTGTACGAGCCACCAACGTCTCCATTTAGTGAGAACGACGATGATGACAGAGCGATTCGGGCAGATGCAGCCATTATCCGTGAGCGAGAAGAAGCCACCGATGCGCTGCAAACACCGGACTTGTACGAACTTGGCGATTCAGAAGAAGAGGTAGAGTCGTCCTCTCAAGAAAAACACCTTTCTTTGCCAAGCTCTTCGTCGAGCTCTGACAGCGTTGAGAGGCTGCCGAGTCTAAAGCTTGATGTGTCGCATCTGCAACTCAACAGTGAGGAAGAATACCCAGACGAAAGACAACACACCTTGACGGAGGGAGATGCAGTCGAAGCGCGATACAGAGGCTCCAAAGAATACTACCCCGCGAAAGTCACTTTTTGCCACACGAACAATCTGTATGACCTCGAGTACGACGATGGCGACCAAGACACGCTCGTTCCTCGCGATGCGATTCAATTGATTTTCAAAGATCCAGCGACCGACAACAACGAACAATCTTTGGAAGCGCAGAAAGAAGTCGCAGATGGTAATGGAGTCGGCGCTGGAGCTTCTGATAAGCGAACCAGCAGTATTGGGGTTTCTCAGCAGCCCGAAGACACGGACTCGCCAATGGTACGTGAACCATCATCGCTTGACCGTATTGAGCCTCTCTACGCTCTCGGTGACGCTGTTGAAGCAAATTTCCTCGGCATGGGCAAGTTCCATCGCGGTCGAGTCGTCCAGCTCCACGAAGACGACCGAACATTTGATATCCAGTACACCGACTTTGAAGAAATCGAGGCTCGTGTCCCTGAAGCTTGCATTCAGGTACCCGTCATCGGAAAAAGCTCGTCAATAGACTTATTGGCTCAATCAAGTACCTCAAGCTCGGCTCGGTCGCGGAAACCTACGTCTTCTTCATTTCAGAGTTCGTTGCGATCGAGTATCCTTAACCCGAGAGATGCTCCTGAAGGTCGAGCAATAGCAATACCCTCAGCCACAAACTCCAGGGCTTTGATTGTACCAAGCATCCCAGAAGCAGCAAACGCAAAGCGCACACCATTGAAATCTGCTCGCCCATTGACCACGTCCTCATCGAGTCGTTCTCGGAGCTCTCAGGAGAAACAGCAACTCGTGACCGCGCGCAAAGGAGTCTCGAAAAACAGCAAGAACAACGATTCTGAGATCTCGTGGCGCGAGCTGGAAGAGTGGAAGAACGTCGACCTTATTCTGAATCGCAAACGGCGGTTCTTGAATTCGCAGAGCGGGAGCATCGAAAGCGTGAAGGTGCCCTGGGGGGAAGAATTTGCGGCGATCCAGTCGCTCAAACGCTTTGCGATGCAGCATCCAGATGTCCTGCGAGCGCACATGTACGTGATTATTCCACATTATTACCTCTATATATACTGGAGCTATGTTGGCACTGACAATGTTGGTATCTCGTGTATGAAGAGCGAGTCAACTGGAGGAAGTCAGTGCTGCGAGTCGCTCGAGTGGCAGTCAGTCGGCTCGAATACAGTTGCTTTCAAGCGCAGCAGCAGGTCACGCCCGCGAAGCACTTCTTCTCATCAAGGACCTCTCGTTCCTGCTCAAGCAACGCCTCTCGCCGTTTCTAGGTGAGCCAACACTTGAACTTGTGATGACTTGTTAGTATTCTAATGCTCCCTCGTCTGTTTGATTGTGCTTTCAAATGCTTAGATATAATCCTGTCAACAGTGCTGCCGACAGTGTTCAACGCCGAGAAGCGGTTCCTCTGCGACATTGCGTACGAAGTGCTCGAAGCGCTGGTGTTGCACTGTAGTGGGCGGAGGCTCGTGTTATTGCTGCTGCAGCACGGCGAGGAGTGTGCGAAGTGTGACGACATCCGGCTTCTCAATCTGGTAAGCAAGTTTGACTTCGAAGCCACCAAGTCGTCAATACCTATTTCTTCGTTTCTGACTACTACAAAATCATGCCAAAACAGACGAGCGTGTACGTGGAAAAGTGCTTTGCCAACCTGAACACAGCGGAGATCGACGCACTCATGGCGCGGTCCAGCGCGTGCGTGTCGATTCTGACGTCATTCGCAAACTTGCTACTCTGCAAAGCCGCACCGTCAAAGATCGCGGCGCAGAAGAGTCTGACGATGATCCACACTGCATTTCATGTAAGCAGAAGCAGTTTGGCAGCACACATCACTACTATCCTGGCTGACTTGCAGTTATTCCTCTTGACGTGCCACAGGATGCCCAATTTGAGCGCATGGTACGAGCAGTGCTGTCGGAAGAAATGGCTTCCGTTGTCCTGCGGCGCACGCTCTTCAGCAACAGCACCATGAGTATCGAAGGCGCTGGCGGACCACGATCGCCCTCTGCGAGAAGCCCCTCAAAGCTCGCGACGCAGAGCTTGAGCCCCGTCGTGGTGCACCAGGGCATGAGCATCCTGCAGCGCATGGTAGTGCAGCGCCAGAACCGCATTCTGCCCACTCCAGAGTAACCAACTTTCTCCGATGAACGAGTAGTATGGAGCAATGAACAATGTAAACTTGTGCGTATATTTTTTCTCTCTCATCTTCTTGACTCTAACAAAACCAATTTTAGCATAAAACCCAAGAGCACGGCAAGGCAGGCAGCCCACCAGAATTGGCTGGTCTACCACTTGCTCTCTCTCTCTCTTTCTCGCCTATCAACAACTGAACGCACTCACTCTCTCATGTTCGCTATCTAGCACCGTAACACTCACTCACTCGACGTGGAGCGGGTCTTGAGCCACTGCGCCATCGACTCGCGGCCGCGGTGCAGCTCCTGGCTCTTGAGCCGCACGGCCTCCAGCGCGCCTTCGATGCGGCGCGCAAAGCCCGCAGTGTTCTTGTCGGCCAAGAAAGCCTCGATTTCAACCGCGCGTGCCTCACTGTGGAAGTGGTTGATCACGTGCGCGAGGATGCCACCGAGGCTCATCGCCGAGTACTTCTTCACGATCACGTCCCAGTTCTTCTGGATGAACTCCCATGCGAGCTCGCTGCCGACCTTGTCGCTCGCGACGCTGCCAAACACCCCGCCGACGTCCTGTGCGCGCACGCTCTCGAGCCCCCACTCGAGCACCTGCTGTTTCACATTCACGTTCGGGATAAGACCGACCGCGATGATCGCGTCTTCCTTCTCCTCGGCAAAGTCGCTCGTCTCGTAGATGTTCTGCAGCTGCTTGGCGTGCGATGCATCACCATGCGCAGCCTGGATGCGGAACACAACGTCACGAATGTCCGCTGAGAGCGAAGCGGTGTTGCCGCTCATGTACGCGTGGTAGCGGCGCTTGGCTTCCTGAATCACGTCCTGGTCGCCCGCACAACCCAGACGCCAGATCACGGTCTTGCGGAACTGTCCTTCGTTGCTGTCGCTCGAGTCCGCGTGCTTCTCCCACGTCAAGCGCGCCATCACGCGCGCAAACAGCGTGCGGATGTAGTGCTGCAATTCTGGGTGGAACGGCTCGTCGTGGAAAAGCGTCGAGTAGTGGCCCACGCGCGCCGCCATCTCCTTCCAGAGCAAAAACTCGGGCTCTTCCACGTACGCGCTCGTAAAGTCGAACGCGTCCGCCACGCTCAGCACACCCGTGCCAGCGAGCATGAACGCCGAGCTGAGCATGCTCACGCGGTCGACGACACCGAAAATGCGCTCCTTCACAGGCACCTGGAGCTTCTTCCACATTGATGGAGGGTAGTTGACGAGGTAGAAGCTCGACTGGCTTGGGTTCAGCTTGATCCATCCGTGGTTCAGGTCCGCTGAGACCAATTTCAAGTGGCTGTTGATCGAGTCGTCCGCTGTGATTGGCGTCTGCACGTCCGCCGCATCAAACTTGCCCGAAGATTTGGCGTCCCAGATACCGATGCGCTTGATCGTGTGTGGGTCCTCCGAGGTGATCATCGTGAGTGGCACGTCCCAGAGCGACTTGTCTTCCTTGGCGTTCGAGCGGTCCGCGAAGAAGCGCTCCTGCTCGACCACGAAGCTGCAGCAGCACGCTCCTCCCTCGCTGCTCGACGTCGCTGGCACTCCTTCCTTGAGCGTCACGAGCGGGAAGCCCATCTGCTGAGTCCACGAGCTCGCCATCTTTTTGATGCTGACACCGGACGCCTTCTCAAGCGAGTCCCACAGGTCGTCGGTCACAGTGTTCTTGTAGCTAAACTTGACCAGGTACTCGGACACGCCCTTGTAAAACACTTCGCGACCGAGAAACTCCGAGAGCATGCGCACGACGCTCGCACCTTTGTTGTACGAGATCGCGTCAAAAATCTCGTCCGCCTCGTGCGGGTGGTTCACGATCACTTCGATCGGGTGCGACGTCGCCATCGCGTCCTTCACAAACGCCGAGCTGAGCATCACTCCCTGCACGAAGCTCTCCCAGACCTTCCATTCGGGGAAGATGTGGTTCACCGCGTCAAACTCCATGTACTGCGCAAAGCCCTCGTTGAGCCACAGTCCAGTCCACCACTCCATCGTCACGAGGTTGCCAAACCACTGGTGCGAGAGCTCGTGGCACACGACGCGCGCCGTGAGCATCTTGATCTGCTGCGAGCTGAGCTTCTCGTCGATGAGCAAATAGCTTTCGCTGTACGTGACGAGCCCCCAGTTCTCCATTGCGCCAAGGAAATCCGGAATCGCGACCATATCGAGCTTCTTCAACGGGTACGCGATGCCAAAGCGCTCAGTGAAGAACGAAAGCGCCTGCAGTGCAACATTGAGCGAGAAGCGACCGCGCTCCGACTGGCCCGGTGCAGTGTACACGTTCACGATCACGCCCTCCTTGCTGATGCCCGTGAGCACGTCAAATTCGCCGATGACCATCGCGACCAAATACGTCGACATGATCGGCGTCTCGGCAAACTTCCACAGCTTCTCGACCGGCGCGTCCTTGCGCGTGAGCGTGCGCACTTTCGCGTTCTTCTTTGGACGCACGAGCGTCTGCACGACGTGCATGTTCGAGAGTGCGACGAGGTCCGCGTCTGTGACCATCGAGATCACGAACTTGGCCTTGATCGCAGGCTCGTCCCAGCACACAAACGCGCGGCGCGCGTCACAGGCCTCGAACTGCGTGACCGCGAGCACGCGCTTCTCCTTGTTCAGGTCGTACTCGGAGCGGTAGAAGCCGCGCAGCTGGTCGTTCAGGAAGCCGTGGAAGCGCAGGGAAAGCGTGACCAGCGCGCCGAGCGGGAGCTCTTCGGCAAAGTGGAACTGCACCGTGTCGTCCTTGCTCAGGTACTGGATCTGCTCGCACGCGAGCGTCTTTGGCTCAGCGTTCGGCTCGTTCGCAGCGGGCAGCTCGACCGAGACGTCGAACACGTAGAGCTCGAGCGCGTGGCACGTGATGGTCTTCGTGCCGGCCTCCTGCACGCGGAGCTGCACGCGCTCCGAGCCTTCGAAGCGGAAGTTCATCAGGTCGATCACCTCATAGTCGATAAAGTACTGCGACACACACATAAATGACAAGCAAGCAAGAGCTAGTAATTAGCAAGCAAACAAGCAACACACAAGCAAACAAGCAAACACGGAAGCAAACAAACAAGCACGTACTTTTTCCGGGACGACGTTGGTCGGCAGCCGCACAAACGCTTCGTCCGCCGCCATTGTTGCGTGCTGTGGAGCGTGCTGGTGTTCTGCTTGTGTGGAGATTCCGGTTGTGTGTGTGTGGCTGCTGCTGACGTGAGGACAAACCGGAGGGGGGGCTGGTTTGTTTTTCGTCTGCAGATTTCTCCGTTCCCACGAGTCAACAGACAGACGGACGGTCGAGAGGAGGGCGGGAGGAGGGGAGAAAAGGTTCTCTTTCTGAGCGAGGACAGCCGGAACCACAAGAAACAAGCAATTTTGTGTGAACGAATGCGCCGAATGAGCAAGTGAACGAACGAATGGCTTACTCACCCTTTGCAGGGGCAACTGTGTCTTGTGCACTCACTTGTGTTGTGCTTGTGCTTATGCTTGTGGCACTTGGATGCGGTTTGTTTGTTTGCTTGCTTGCTTGCTTGTTTGCGCAGTTCACAGACAGAGAGAGGCTGGTAGTGATGGTAGTTGACTGAGCTACAACCCACCCGGTGGGTTTTAGTTCATTTCACTGTATTTTTTTATACGACTGTACTGAACGAATGAATTTTACTTGTAAAATTTCTGTCACTTCACTACATGTTCTTATACGACTGTGCATAGTCGTAAAATGTGCCAATTAGAAACCATCGGATACCTGTAGAAGACCGTTTTATCTAGCCAAATCTAGGAAGGTCCTCAGATTGCAGGTTTGACTTGATTGGTCGAATATACAAATAAAAAAGGAAAAAGCGCATTAATTGGTAGAAATGCGCAAAATCCATCATTTCTATTTTTGATTAGACAGTGCATGCAGACTTTGGTTTGCTCTCGCAGTTTGATTGATGAAGGTTTGCTCTGATCGGGCATTGAGGCATACCTATAAAAAAGGTCATTCCAGCCATAAATAAGAGCGCTAATTAATTGCGGATGTGTACGAATGCCATAAACTAATATGCCGTAATTATGTTTATGTTGGTGACATCAGAAAAACCCTACCCACCTAAGTTTTTGCCATTTGCAGACAATTTACTGCAACACAGACAAATCATCTTGCGGCCCCATTATGATGACGAAAGTTCAGCTGGTGGTGTGTTTGCGTGCATCTGCTGCGCTTCAAGCGCCTTGACGAGCTGGAAAAGCAGCGCGTTCGCGGGTGTCGGCACATTGTGCGCGTGTCCCAATGCCACGATCCTGCCTGTAATCGCTTCAATCTCGGTTCTACAGTTGAAATGACAAATTGCCAAAGAAGTACACAAAAGAGAGAGAGAGAGAAGGAAAGAGCATGGTGGTTGAGACCAAAGCAGCGGAGGATCCAACAACACCCGATCAATGGACTGGACGTACCTGGAACCTTTCCGTAGATCTGCGACCATGGAGCAGACGTTGTTACCGGTATTCACGGCCACCTGGAGCACTTCGCGCACGAGTTCCTGTTTATTCGGTATGATGAGAACCAATCACAAAAACCACAATGTTAGCTACGACTCAGTCTAAGCTAACGCCCAACGTGGTTTGCTCTCTCCATCTCCTATTCTCATATAATATAACCATATGAAACGCGTACCTCTTTGGTGCAATTGAGCGCCACTTGCTCCTTGACTGCGACGTCGAACGCCTCGCTTACAACCGCTTCCACGCAAGCGCGACTCCATTCACACGCGCCGACGCTCTTGGTTCCATCCAGCATACACAATACAAGAGCGAGTGAGGTACGGACACAGAATCAACTGACTCAGTAAGGTTAAGCTGATGGGCGACGAAGGACTCGCACCTTGTTCGGCCCGTTCAGAATCGATGCGATCGGGTTGATGCCAGCGTTTACAATCAGTTTCTTCCACTGCATTGCCTTCATTTCATCTGCAGTGAGGCGCTCCCACTGGAAGCCTGCACATACATACCAACAAGATACACACAACACACACGTCAGCACTGTCAACCGCAAATCATCTGCAGTATGTTCCCAAGAGCGTGGAAGTCGTACCTGCGGATACCATCGCTTCGCCCAGCATCTCCATTTTGTCCACCAACTGCTCGTCGTTTTCATCATTTACATCATCTAATGAGGACGTGGGGATCGGCGCGATGCACGTCTTCGCAGCGTCGAAGCCGCTCACAAGCACGTTCGCGAATGACAGCACGCGACCGCCAATGTACGTTACGCCGTGTGCGAAGCGCCACGAAGCACCGGCAGCCAGCAGACTGGACTTGCTACTGTTCTCCGTCTCCACACTCGCGTCGTTTAGGTCTGGGAGCTCGCCGAGTCCGTTTTGTAGCAGCACAAAGAGCGCGTCTTTCTTGAACAGCCGCGCATGCTGTTGCTGCAGATGCTTCACGACAGACGCGCTGTCGTACGCTTTCACTGCCACGAGCACCACGTCGAGCTGTTCATCGTTCACAGAGCTATCATCCTCTGGTGTTAACACTCGAATACGAACGTTCGCAGTATCAACGGACACTGCCAGGCGATCTGCTGTCTGTAGCTTGAACGAAATGCTCTGCCTGATCTGCATCGTCGTCTCAGCAACGCCTTCGCTTGACACGTTTTCATGCAGAGTCACGACTGGATGCTGCTGTGTACTCTCCGGTGCAGCGCCAAAGAGCGTCTCGAAGTGATGAGGCTTCACGAACGCATCCACAGCGATCGTTGAGACACGTTCGTTAGTAGCTTGTGGTGGTGGTGGTGACGCAGCATCTCGCTTGGTAATGTGATTGCTCTGCGCGATGGTGAGGCAGCCGAGCTTGGCGAAACAAATCGTGCCAATCGCGCCGAGTCCGACGACGCCGATACGAAGCACAGGTGTGGGTGTCTCAGCGCCAGCATTGCCATCACGACCGGATGATGAAGAAGCATACGGCGCATGCAAGAGAAGCCTATTGTGCCTGCTTCTACAGCTCGTGGTGACGGCCCATTGCAGCGCCACGAGACGCTTCGCTAGAGCTCTTCTTGCTACGATCAGCATTGCTGTCAACTTTGGCAGCGCATCAAACGCAAGTCAAGTGGAGTACTGTTAGTGTCCTCCAAAGTTCGATTTTCTGTTAGTGCAGATAAACCTGGCTAATTTGATCCTCGATAAACTTGATATCCTTGTATATATGAATGGCTGCCGATCCACCGGCTCCGTTCCTATATGAACGTATGTAGCAAACTTGATGATAGGTAAAAATGATACTTAATCAAGAATCTTGTCAATTTTGAAATTTTGGGGTCCGGAATCTGGCTCAGTTGTGTGGGCCGACCCTCCCACGCAACTGGTATGGGTTCAAATCCCGCCTTCGTGTGATCATAAAAGTGTCATTTTTGGAAAGAGGTCGATATCGTAAAATAAAATTGTGGCTGCGTTAAAAACGGAGGCTTTTGCAACTGCTTTCACTATCGATTTTGCTTGTCGCTCTGTTGCTATTGCGTCGTTGGTGCAACTGAAAAGTAACTGCAAATCAGCGTCTGAGTGAGAGCATTTTCCTTCTCTATTCGAAGCTCTTCACGTAGCCGCTGCTGTAACGTACGCATGTCTCCCATCACACGTCTCTCTAAATCTGGATGGTTACCTAACATAAAAATTACAGCTCTTACAGCATCCACCTTGACTTTAGTGCTGATCTCTGGGTGCGTACTGGAGACGCCTTCAATCATGGGGACAGACTCTGCAGATTCATCGTCATCGCTGCTGTATTGTGCCATGGACAGGAACGCGACGTCCACATCTTCACTAAGCAGGTCTGCAGCAGTAAAGGCCTCCATCTCCATGTCGGCCCCATCCGCACAGCAAATGAAGTTGTCCAGGCCCATCGGGTTGTGGATACGCAGCTGCTGCATCTGCACCAGTAGACTGATGTTTAGCTGCTCGTCGGAGTCGATCCGCGATCTGTACGTTGTCGTACGACCGAGTACAAGCCCGATGTACCGAAAGCAATTCAAAACGGCCTCGCTCGGAACCTCTCGCCAGCAGGATTTGACCCACTTCATCGCTGCAAGCTGGTCAACCATGTAGATGTTGGCTTGAGATCCTTGTTTCTCCAGATCCAGTGCATGCTGGAGCTGTCGATGTCGGTATCGACGCTTGAGCGACGCGATGATCCAGGTGTCCAATGGCTGCAGCCTCGATGTCGTATTGGGGGAAGGAACACAACGGTCATGCTCTGCAGTTCGATGCCGTTGACTGTGTGCGCTGATGCGTTGTCGAGGAAGAACACGACGTTGCACCGCTGAGCGCACATGTTGTCGCTGAACTCACGCAGCCACTCCTGAAACAGAGC
This sequence comes from Pythium sp. MPC-2022a, assembly GCA_038050625.1. Taxonomy (NCBI): domain Eukaryota; phylum Oomycota; class Peronosporomycetes; order Pythiales; family Pythiaceae; genus Pythium; species Pythium sp. MPC-2022a. Next base: position 18,534 of record JALBZB010000436.1, read on the forward strand.
GCTGGTCATTCATGCTTTGAGGTTGCTCCGGTAGCAGAAACTCAGCTGATCGCCAGTCTTTTTCTGGAAACAGCGAGGCTTCTTCGTGTGTCCAATGATAAACAGCTCGCGTTTGTCCGAGCCACCCGCGTTGTACGCCAGAGCGACGGTCACGCGAGTCTTGCTCTACTTCGATCCTTCCACTTGTCGCCGAGCGATGGTCTTATCGGGTGCAAGGCAGTAAAAGAGTCCCGTTTCATCCATGTTATAGGTGTTGGCTAACGAGATCACTTCCAAACGCTCTCGAATTGCATCACGCTGCGCAGGTAACTGTTCAGCATTCACTGAATTGCTTTCGCCGTGGATGCTCGCCTGCTTGGTCGTGGCGTCCCTGGAATGCCTGGAGCCAACCGTTAGGGAACGGCAGCAGCTGGTTGTCCTGGACACTGCTCAGCGTGGCGAACCGCTTTGCTTTCGCTTAGATCAAATCTCCACTCAGAATTACGCGTTTCGCTTGGCACTGCAGCATCCAATTGGCAAGCGCTTCATCTACAGCAGGGAAGACGAGTGGCCGCGTTCACTTGCACTTGAAGCCGGCTTCCTTCACGAGTAGATACTTATTGCGGTCACACAGGACGCCGGAGATGATCCCTTGGACTGGCGCCTTGACGAGGTCGAACTCTCGCTTTACTCTTGCCGCAAGCTGGAGCGGTGTTAGCGTCGTGTCACAGGCAGATCTTCTTCTTTTGCTCGAATGTCAGGTTACCAGTCGCTTTTGGTCGTGGCGCCATCATAGTGGTTTGGCGAATATACCTGCCAACGTACTTGTGACTGGGAGCGGGTTGGAATGATCTGCTGTCTACGAATTCGTGCTCTTTTTGTTGTTTGAGAAGCTATAAATGACTGGAAGGCGTCGCCACCTCTATAATATGATCCAACTGTTATAGATGATACATTCTCTGTTCACGGTCATACCAAATTTGACAGGTTTATCTGTACTCTCTTTAATCCAATTTTTGCTGTGTGGTACTCCAACATCGGCTTAGAGAGGGTATCCTAGTGAGTCCACCCACTGCTTAAGACAAACTGAGATAGCCTCGCCATCGTTCATCATGGAACATTCTCTGAAAAATATTGCTTCGATTTTTGCGAAATATTGAAGCATATGCTATATATTTTATCCAAATTTTTAAGTTGTCGAAAAATCACATTTCCGGTTTTTGAGCAAAACCGGAAATGGACTGCTTTGTGTTATCCATTTTACTGGATAATTAAACAATCAAAGACTGATAATGTTTATCTTGGTGTACTATTTTAGAATTATCAGTATCCTCTAATTTTGTTTCATTATTTTATAAAAATAAAGAGCACAATTTTTTCAAAACGAAGTGATTTTAAAAATGACAACTTGAAGCAAATTCCGCATCGTGCTTGATCAGCAAGCTCGCTGATCAATGATGCAGAAGCATCAATTCGCCTTTTGCAATGCCAAAGAGAGCGAGCAGCGAGCTGTCGGCAGGGCCCAAGCGCACATATACCTGCATCATGCCCGAAGTCGTTGTCGAAGCCCGAGCCTTGATTCATGGGGTCCCGGGAGCCTGGAACGGAACTATCGCGAGGCAGCTGACGTCCTGGGCGTCAAGTACGACGCCTTATCGAGACGTCTCCGTCGTCGCGCGCTCTGTCCGAAGAGGAGGTGTTGCAGCGCTGGAGCAAGTTGAGTGGCGGTGTCGGTTACACACTGTGTTTTCCTACAAGAGGAAACGGCTTCGCGTCGTCGTTTTCCCAGCTACGGTGGATTCTTGAGCGCGCCAACACGTCAATCGACCTCTGTGTGTACTCTTTCACGCACCCTCTGGTATGTTTTTGCTAGGGAAGTGGTAGTTTGATTCTCTCTCTGGTATGTTTTTGCTCTATTTGCTTTTGTATGAGTTTCATTAAAGTGCTGATATTGTCATGCTCACTGTATGTATGCAGCTTACACTCGCGCTTGTTCGTGCTAAGGCGAAAGGCTGCCAGGTGCGCGCTGTTGCTGATGCGGGGTAGGCAAAGAGCAAGTGGTCTGAGGTCGCTTGTCTTCGCGCGAATGGAATTGAAGTCCGTCTCGATAAGCGAACGATGCACAAGAAGTTTTGCATCCTCGATGGAACGACCGTGTTGAACGGGTCGTTCAATTGGAGCCGAAACGCGGTGAAATGGAACAAGGAGAACATCGCTGTGACGAAGAGCTGGCAGTCACGTAAGTGTCGTATTATTTTGTGTATGTTGACCTTTCAACCTTTCAACACATTGCTAACTTTTCAACTGTTCACTTGTTGTTGTTAGTTTCGTTCTCCTCGGATTTTTCCGAGTACTGGAACGCCCTCGACCCGAGTAATGTCCGTGTTCGCTGCTCGAGGCCCAAGAACTTCTACCTTGCTTGTATTCGAGAGTTTTCAACGACTCCTGCTCTCTGCAGCAGTTGTTAAAACTCTTGAAGGATATGCCACGTTTTGGAAGACGGCATGAATTTGTAATGGCATGCTTTGCCAACACAGATGGCCAAGCACCGAAGGCCAACAACAGGGTCACCTCTTAGTGCTGACATCCGAAATGATGGTGCTTGTACTGTAAGCGCGGTAGTTGTTGTTAAAAGTTTCGGTATGCTCTGAGAAATATTACTCAACATCCTTTGACGATTGATTCTCCAGCACCACGCGCTGGTGGCGCGTGAACTGGCCGCGCAGCATCTTCCACATCGTGTCCCTGCGTCTTCACGACGTCGTAGCTGTACGCCGCCGGCGCTTGCTTCGCCATTCGGTGGAACGTGATCCAAGCATATCCTTCGTTGGTCAGCCCTCAACGAATGCTCTTTTATCAGCACAAAACACCACTTTGAGGGAAATCATGCAACAGTCATTGGTCAATATGCTTGGTATGTTTCTACGCGCAACGAACACTGTTCGTCTACTTTCTCGCTACATGTACCGCACTCGATCTACGACTTTTCCCACGTTTTCGATCAGCGCATGATGCATTCCCAGCGCGTTTTGCTTTTTCTCACGTGCTAATCACGCAGCGACAGCAGCAGTCGGACCAACTCCAAGGCATGACTCCATCGAGGACGACGCTGGTACCGATCGGGAGGACTGCGCATGCACGCGACACCATTTCGCCACGCCAACAGCAAGAGCACGACATGGAGTTGGGCATGACAGCAACAACGGCGAAGGGAGTAAAGAGCAAATTGAAAGCGCAGGCAACGCGCAAAATATGACACGCTGGGACGTATGAGTTTTTCATGGTAGCCATTTGTGAGTTTGGCAAAGCAGAGTGGACTGAAATCTGTGTACACTATACATTACACGCGTGGCTCCAATCATTTATTTCCATTTGATTTGGCTTGGCAATTTGCTTGCAACATTGCGCGCCGACCATTCGTCTCCGACACAGTCAGTTACAACTTCGGGATTGGCTGACTGCACCCAGCCAGTCAACGCGCGTTCCCTGTGCGTCATGCCTGGCTGGATCTTCCACCACCACCAAAATCAAGATCTGGTTGCTACAACAACAGCCAGCCAGTGAGTGGATCTCAGGAATCAGAAGCAACGAGCAAGCTCGTTTAGGCAGAATCGCTTGTTTGCACAAACAAACAAATGCACGACGCTTGCAGGGAATCAATAACAAAGTGAATATGCGCATGTTTTTTGCTGATAAAAAATTGGGAGTTCTCCTAGCTGCTTGCTTTCCTATTGACTGGCTGGTTGACGCGCTACTAATGCTTTGGCTTGGCTTGACGGCTCTCTCGCGTGCTTTCATACATTTGACTGTTGTTGTTCCCCATTAAATCTCATGGGAGCGCACGGAGCTATAGATCGACGTCTGGTCAAAGTTGGCGGTGTGGAACGAGTTGAGGCTCAGCGCGCGCTTGCGGAAAGGCTCCACTTCGTCGTTGCCGCACTCATTGTGGCGGTACATCGGCGCGGGTGTGACGGAGAACGGGCGCGCGTCGTCGTGGGTTCGCGAGTCAGCGCTGCTGCCGCTGTCCGGGAGCATCGTGCGGTTGATCGCGAGCGAGCACAAATTGCAGATCGTGAGCTTCATCTTGCCCACCACGGGGATCTCGGCGTGTATTGTCATCTTGCACCGGCTACACATGACCTGTTAATTGCAAAACACAAATGGTGAGTGTTTGTCGTTAACAGAGATGAATAAGCGATGCGAACGAATGAATGGCTCACTCACCTCGCCGCACTTCTGGCAGTTGTATCGGCGCTGGAACGTGCCGATGTCGTCGACGCACACGAAGCACGTCTTGACCTTGTCGGGCGCCATCATCTGGCTGCGGCGCGCGAACGTCTGGTTCGCCACGCGCTTCATCGTCACGTACTTCTTCAGGTGCTCGAGATTCATCAGGCGGTGGCGCAGCCCCGACGCGGCGACCCACTGCGGCACGTTGCCCTTCAGGTCCGTGTACACGGCCTGCACGACGTCGAGCGTGCGGCGATCGCGACGGCTTTCAATAAATACGAGGCCCGAGCGGTACATGCTGCCGCGCACGAATCCGTGGGTCTTCTCCATGTCTGGACAGCTCTTGATCTTGACTGAGTGCAGGCAGCGCGCAAAGCCCCGTCGGCCATCCGGGAGCGTGAACCGGCGCTGGATCTCCAAGTAGCAGTAGTCGCGGTTGCGCACGAGGAAGTAGGGCGAGCGCACGGCGGACCAGCGGATGCCGATGAACACCGTGTTGTCGTGGAAGTTGTATGGCTTGATCTCGTACAAGATGACCGAGTGCAGCATGTCGGGTGACAGCTTGGTCTCGAGCTGCACGTTCGGGTGCTCCACGTCGACTTCGTAGAGCTCCATGATCTCCTCGAGTGTCGCGGACTCCATGGTCGTGATGCCGCGGAAGTAGTAGACCGACTTCTTGTTCTCCGAGCGCACGCGCACTTTCTCGACGCGGATCGAGTCGACCTGCTCGGCGTACTCCCACTTGAGCTCCTCGGGGATGTGGATCTCGTTGTCGTCGCTCTCGTCGCTGCCGCCCGTGTCGCTGAACACCTCGCCCGCGGAGAAACGCAGCAGCTCGTCACACGCGATGTCCGCCTCCTTAGTGATCTGCTGCTTGCGCTTGGCCGACAGCGGCGGGCACCGGAACTTCTTCCACTTGGGCGTCGACGACTTGAGTGGCATTGTGCTGGCGTGTCTGTATCGGCGTAGCTGTCTGTTATGCGAGATTGGTTGATTAGCAAGTAACGGGCAGGTATAACACAACTGACTCGCTTGCGAAACGCTTGCTTGTTGTGTTGCGACCTGTTTATTGTTATGGACCGCTTGCTTGCTTGTTGAGTTGTTGCTGCGCCTTGCTCGCTCGCTTGATGGCAGAGTGACTGGCGCGTGGACGTGAGCGCGCAGAACTGCGGGTATTGGTATTGTTGTTGCGCTTGCGGCTGTCTTTTGAGTTGTGCCCTTACTATTTTGCCTGCGCTTTGCGACGGCTTTGCGGGGATCGGGCGGTTGTGGTAGTTGGTGTGGAAAGGGGAAGAGATGGATGAGGGAACGCGCGTTGGACCGGCGGGTCGGTGGAAAGTGGAAAGGGGTCAACCGCAAGTCAGCGGACAGACCGTGTCTTCTCAATCAAGTCTGATGCAACGATAGGTGGATTGGTTTTTTCGCGCCATTCGGCTGTCTGTTGTGTTGAGTGGCTTGTCGCTTGCTTGTTGCTCGTTGCTTGTCTATTTGTTGCTGTTTCTTGCATGTTTCGATTGAAGACGTGAGTGGAAATGTGGTTTATAAAAGCAGATGGTCAAAGGAAACAAGCCTTTTTGCGATACTTGAAGCATGCTGTTGTCTGGTTGTGAGAAAGATCTCCAAAACCCACTTATTTCAGTATGTCCTACAAAATTTCCACTTGTTTCTTATAGTCATGACAAACATTTTGTTAATATATACTGATACCAGTTACATCAGTGAAGGTAGGACCACAAGTTGACTTGTTTAAAAATTCAAAACTGATTGTGTTTCGAAGGTTTTGTATTTATAAAGGCTGCAAACAGCTTGTGCAGAATCTGTTTACAAAATTCGTGAACATTTTTATCACACAGGTAATTATATATTGCAGTGAATGTGGACGTGTCGAGGATTTCTCAGACCCAGCATTTGGTGCATCACAAACTCAGATGCGATACTTTACGACCACTCGTGTGCTGTGAGAATCAAAACACAACATGCACATACACATGCAAATGCTTTCCGCTGCTGGGTTCGAGCAACTTTTGGATTGGGTTTGCGATGCGGTAAAGATCACACGCCACTATCAAAGTGGAAAGCGCGTTGCCGAGGCTCGCGCGCAGAAAGTTTTCTTTTGCGCAGTTGCGACTGCGTTTTTATTTTGTTTCTCTTTTCTTATTGTTGCGTGCGTGGTTGGTTTTGCATCTTTGGGGCTTATACGTTGAGCTTTTCTTTCTTCCACTGCAAACCGATGGTGAGTTTGCTCCACATTTTTTATATCAAAAGAAGCTCCGCCAATTCCAAAACTTCTGCAATTTCAATAAAGTCAAGTGCGTGGGGGTGTACCCATTCTGAACCGAACGGAAATTGAACCCCATCTTACAAAGTGTAAACTCGCCACAAAAACATTCCAAATAATAGAAGACAGGTCCCAACTTGTCTTCTTCATAATAGTATTGGGCTGGAGTGGTGCTTCCATTGGTGTGCTGCCGCTTTTAATGATTTTATTATTAGGATTCTTCTCTCCACAAAAGATGACTAAAGTATTTTTCCAAAATGAAACCGACAAGATGAATGCCTTGAAGGATTCACTTGCTGGCTTCCTTGGTGACTTTTTGGGCTCCATTGAAGAGCTCCTCAACCTTGGGAGTCAAGTATGGAGACACTGGTTTGTTAGACAAGAGGTGACAATAGATGGAGAGAGAGGGAGAAGGAAATGGATGAATTCATTCATCCATCCAGCTGACGCTTAGCGAGGGCTGGAAGAACCAAAATGGGGATGCTGCTCTGCGTGTGCAACAACGCGTAAGCGGTTGGCTCCTTAGCACGTGAGCACCTGTGTGAGTCCCAACTGTTCTTCTCAGTCATGTTCGGATGCCAATGTTGCCATCACTTTCGCGCGCTCCATGCCAGCTCTACAGTACCGCCCATGAGCGCAATACTGATCTGATTTCCACTTAACATTGCATGTGGCGCTATCAAAATATATTAGATAGCAGCTCCGACTCATGACCGATTTCCATTTTACATCGAGCTCAGCCACTTCATCGCGCTACATGAACTCCTGTGTATATAGGCGATGGAAGATAGCGTTTTGGTTTCAGGATCAGGATTAAATGGAAAATGCCTCTTTTGGGGCAAGTGGTGCGAGCGAGAGAAGCACGGGTATCTAGATAGAGAGTGGGTGTTGTATTAACAGTAGCAGTCTTGACACCAGGCTAAGCTTCCTCGCATCCTCTTCATCTCTGCCGGCATTCTCTCTTTTCTCTCAACTGATACAGGGGTTGATTGGAAGCAGCAATTACCACCAGCTGCTCGCTGTCATCATATGCAGACAGCAGGTGCATTGCCTGTTTTCTTGTTTTCCCTTTGCTGGATCCGTCACGCTCTGGCAGCATGAGGACATGGGCACAGTTCCTCCCTTCTGAGTGAGCTCTGAGTCAGTGGAAAATGAGGCCAGTGCTTTACGTTCTGACATTTTGAGCTGTGATGGGATTCGCCGCTTTCAACAGTTGGATTTTTCGGTTTCAGTTCAGCATCACCACCACGGAGTAGTCCTTACCACACTTTGTCTTCAACATCGGGAAGAGCGACGACGATCGGTTTGTGACTGCATATTTTACGATATTGGTGGTGCAGGTAGACTCGCAAAGGAGAATCGACAGACTTCGTCTTCTTGCGCTCTTCTTGTTCGTACCGGACGGAAGATAACGCACGCCACTCAAACAAGATCTGCGACTACTGTCGCCGTGTAGCCAGTCTCGAGTTGGCAGGCAAAACGTAATGTCTTACTTGTCGTGTCAAGCCTTTTTGCGTGTTTCTACCGCACGCCTGACCTGGCGCGTTTGAGTGTTCTGTTTGTGGGAGGTGGCTACATGGCGAGCGCACACGAGTTTGTCAGAAATGAGGCTGAGACGCCTGGGTCAGTTCGGCGTAGAAGCACGAGAGCAGAACATGCTCTCTCTCTCTTTCTCTCTCTCCTCTGCGCTCAGTGAGCAACTTGTGACCAACGCGCACACCGTATCACCAGTAGGAAGGGCGAACGACGCGGCTACAAAAAAGAATTAACTGATGACCATATTGGTGAGATTCAAGATCACTATACAGTGCTGCGCAAAAGTCCGTCCGCATCCATGATTTTGAAAATTTTGGCACTGCAAGCGGCCTCATAACCTGTCATGTTTATATGTGTTTTGAATCAACATACAAAGGATAAATGCAAACTTGAATTGTATTGAAAGCTAAAAGAATGCTCGAAAAACAGAAATCGAAGTTTTTGGCTATGCTCAAAAGTCCGTCCGCACTTGTGAAAAAAGATGCCTCAGCGATCGATTGAGGCGCCTCTCACCAGTACAACCTCGACCATTCTGGACGTCATGCTCTCGACTAGCTTTTGAATGTAACTCAGTTAGATCTTGCCCCAACTTTTGCGGATCGCGGCCTTCAAATCCTCTCTCGACTCGAACTGACGTCCATTCTCGTACACGAGGAGAGCCAGTTGGCCCCAAACGTTCTCAATGGGGTTTAAATCTGGGCTCTTGGCAGGCCACTTCATGTGCTTGATGCACCGAGCGTCCAGGTGGTCCTTGGTGTGGTGCGAGGTGTGGATCGAAGCCCCGTCCTGTTGGAAAATGACCTGGTCAAGGTCCTGCTCGCGGCGAATGTTGGCGATGAAGGGAAGCAAACAGTCGTGCAGCGTTCTCGTGTAGCACTTCGAGTCTTGCTTGCCCTCGAGGATAGCGAGCTCC
>JALBZB010000437.1:0-27455 GCA_038050625.1 Pythium sp. MPC-2022a
TTGTTAGCACAGCAGAGGGATACAGAACAGTCAGTCGCATAACATACTCAAACAGCATCGCCAAACTCGTAGTGGTCGCAGAGTTATGAGGAAAAAAGTGGGTGGCCGTATATTTTTGGCCTGGAGTGTAATACAATCATCGGCCGATAAATGGTGTTGTTACGAACCACTTTCTTCTCTACTACGTATTATGATAAACTGAATTCCAGTCCCCCCCAAGCTGTCTAGAGCTAAACAGGGAGGTACTCGAAGGCACAAGTGATTGCGAAGGCTCGTGCAGCGCTTGTAGCAACTGCTGAGATGATACAATATGGTTCGACAGAAACCCCCACTAACTAGTCTGTTTCAGTTAATAATGCACATGGGCTGTCTGAAACCAAGTCATTTTTTCTTTTGTTCCATTGGTCACAAACATTAGTATTTTAATAAAGAATGCCGCAATTGGCAGAAAATAGACACAAAGAGCATTCTCCTGAGCCCTCCCAAAGCATAAACAGCCGTGCAGCCGCCACACAACGACAAAAAAATCATGGCAACTACGCGCTCGAAGGGAGAGAGCACGAAGAGAAAGCGCAGTTGCAGGGTCGTGAGCCGCGGCCGCAGTGAACAAGGTGCGCATGTACTTCGAACAAGAAGCACGGAACAACAGGCAGCGCGACTTCAACAAGCATGTGGACCGAGCAGCAGCACGTTTTGACCTGGCTCCGTGAACCACCATCAACATTTGCAAGCAGCTAGAAAGTGAAGTAGAGTGGAGAGACACAGAAACGCGAAACCGAGCGATGGAGGTGCCTGAAACGTTTGTTGCCGTCGTTTGCGAAGCCATCTTGGACATGTACGCGAGCGAACAGCAAGTCACTCTCAGCACGCTCCTACAGAAGCTTCAGTCTGCTGCGACCACTGACACTGCGAGCTAGACGTGGAACCACGCTACGCTGCATCGCTCTTTGATGTCGCAGATGAACCACAGCTACGACACAAAGAGATCCTGCTACCGAAATTTGAAGGAAGATGCTGCAATCGCAGCGCATCGTGTACTTTAGGCAAATGAAGAAGTATTGCGCGGAAGGGCGTCGTGTTTTTACCAGGATGAAACGTGGGTAAATAAAAACATGACGTCTGCAATGGTGTGACTCGATACAAATGGCAAAGGAGGTATAAAGGCTCCGCAAGGAAAGGGAGAGCACTCCATTACCTGCCGTATTGGCGGTAGCTCCGGGTTCGTTCACGGCGCTCGTCTGATCTTCCGTGAGAACAAGTCTTTAAAAGGCTCAGGCTACCACACTGAGATAAACAGCGGCGTGTTCATGGATCGGCTAGCGCGTAAGGTCTTTCCAGCAGTTCCAGCCCGCTTAATCATTGTGCTAGATCGAGCAACCTACCATACAAAACTGACAGAAGGCTCACAGCCTGCAAAAGCTGCGTTTCGGAAAGATCAGTTTGCTCAGTGGCTAGCCGCGCATGGTGTAGTGTGAGAAGGGCGGACTACAATCGAGCAGCTCATGGAACTCACGCGAGTCGAGCTTGCAGACGCATGCAAAAAGAACAAGCCTCCTCCGGTGTTTCTCGCGTCAGAGTTGGCGCGTAAATGGAATTGAGAGGTTCTCTTTCTACCAGTAGGTCACCCTGAGTTGAACCCAATAGAAATGGTCTGGAGGTACATGAAAGATTACATTAAAGCCCGTAATGTTGACTTCTCACTCGGAGAAGTTGAGAAATTTGTTCATGAGGCCCTCAGTTCCATTGACGACGCAAGTTGGAACAATTATGTTGCTCACTATATCAAAGTCAAGGACAAATACCTTGTTGCTGCAGACTACACACCGATAACTATGAATGGCTAGCATCATCACTTGTATATTTTGTTACAAAACTCCGTTGCCAACTCACCATAGCTCAAAATAATCGGAAGATGATCCTTTATCGATTCCAACTATCAATTCCCGCCAACTGGTAATTTAATCATACAAATTTAAAAAGATCAAGTGCATTATTAACTGAGACAGACTTTAACAATGGATCATTTGAGGAGAGAGTTCCGATATTTGCGAAACGTCACGCTCCATTCGGTCATTCTGCAAGTGTGTGGGAAAGGCGGCGTAAAACGGATTTAGCATCCGTTTCACCAAGGCAACACTACTCAGCTCAGCTGCTGTCACCTTCTCTATCATTTCGAGATCAACGACCTAGTGCCCAAGGAAACTCAGCGGAACTTAGTATCTTCTCATCGACTCAGGACTGGCAGGCAGACACCGAGTCATGAAGGTCGAGAGTGCGGACACGCGACAACAGCTCAAGTACGCACCCGATGCTGGTGAACAAAAAGATGACGACGCGATCTCTCTGAAGGACGCCTACGACGCGCTGCTCCACGATAGCGAGATGAAGCGTGTGCTCCTCGACATACTGGGCTCGGCAATCTACTTTGTGCTCTTCGTCGCGATGCTCTTCTCGCACATCCCCGCGACAGATACGTTGTACGTGCTCGGCTACTCCGTGTCTTCGACACTCGCGAGCTCTGGTTCGGACACAGTCACGACCGACTCGACCATGAAGTTTGCCAATATCCAGACCACCAGCGACACGTTCGACTGGCTCACGGACACGTTCGTGCCGAGTGTGTTCGTGACCGAGGATTACAACGGCAACTTGCTCGAGAAGGACAAGTGGGGACGTGTGGCGAATTTCAACAAAGTCCTCGGCGCCGTGATCTTCGAGAGTGAGCGAGCGCAAATTCATCCGTGCCAGGCCGGCCAGTACCTCTTGGATCTGTACCCGAACTGCTACAATCCAGACTCCGTCACAAGTAACACAATGCTCATCAGCTTTGACACGAACGCGGCTGAGGCAACCGACGTCATCAGCAAGCTCAAAACCAACGGCACATGGCTCGACTTCTCTTCGCAGAGTCTCGTGATCACGGTCGTCACCTACAACGGCGAGATTCAGTGCTACGCTGTGACCAAACTGACGCTCGAGTTCCACCAGGGAGGGTACGTGGAGCCTTCTTCGTCGACCACCCCCGCGCTCTCTGACCCGTACAAGGAAACCTACCCAATCGTGCTCGATATCCTTGTCGGTATTTGCTGGCTCGCTGCTGCAGTGAGCTTCGTTGCCACGTACTTTCATCGCATTCGTAAAGATCGCAGTCGGCAGCTCAGTATAGCAGCAGCGAAGCAGGCTTCCGTATCCACGCTCTTCCGCCACCTGCTGCACGATTCCAACTTGCTCGCCGACATGTTCTTTAGCGTCAAGACCTTCTCCAGTCTACTGGTGGTGCTCTTCTACATCTGTTGGCTGCCGATCGTCCGCACCATGACTGCGAAGACGTTTCGCGACAATCTCGCGCGCCTCGTTGTCACAGGCAAGAAGTTCGACGTGAATTCGGACGAGCGCAAAGGGCTCATGGCCGTGACGAATTCGCTCGAGAAAATCGCGAGCCTTACGATCTTGATGCGTGCTTTCGCGGTGCTGACGGTCTTTCTGCTGGGTACCCGTATCCTTAAAAGCTTCCACTCGCACCCGCGGCTCGGCGTCTTGACGCGCACGATCGCGAGTGCGCTACACCAGTTCGGCTGGGTCTTCGTCGTATTTGTCGTGATCTTCATCACGTTCTCGGTCTCGGGCACGGTACTCTTTGGCGATCGCGTCGAGGGTTTCTCGTCACTGGGCAAGTCCCTGGAAACGTGTATCAACATGCTCTTTGGGAGCTTTGACTATGCGACGATCCAGAACGTGTACTCGCCGGTGTCGATGTTTTACTACTGGGCGTACATGATCATCGTGAGCCTCGTGCTACTCAACATGATGCTCGCGATCGTCGTGGACGCGTACGCGGACGTGAGCTCGGAGAAGAACCAGGTTACGAAAAATACGTCGATGGGACGAACGCTGACGAACATCGCCTGGGACCTCTCAGAGATGCTGTCCAACGTACCAAAATGCATCCGAAGAGCTGGAGGTAGCAGGCAAGGTCGGCGCAGCAAGCGGGACATTTTGGCAAGTGAAGTTGCCTCAGTGGACCGAGAGACTGATCGTGGTGCAATGGCAAATTTCCGCAATCTGAGCGCGGAAGAAGTGATTTCAAACGGGAAAATCAAGCCTCGCCTCCTGCTGAAGCTGCTAGAGGATATGCACAGGACTCTGAATCCCGGCAGTAACAACGATAGCAAAGCACCACAAAATGAAGAATCAAAAGTGTCGCTGACTTCAAAGACGCTCCAAGATTGGTTCACCGGCGCAAAGCTCTCGGATGTTGTCGCTCGCGCAACGATTCGGTACATCCAGGAAGGCATGGGGGACGCGAGTCAAAGAGGTTGCGACGATGTGGCTGGAGAAGAGCTGCAGCCTCAGCAGAGCAAGCAACAGGCGAGCAGCGTACTGACGGAGAAATCGTCCGAGTCTGAGCTGCTTGCTATTGCCAGTAAAGATGATGTGGAGCTACAACAACCTTCAGTACCCCACGGGTCCACCGACAATGCTATCAAGAGCGGATCTCCTTCAGAGAAACAGAACAGCATCGATTCGCAGGTTACTCTGTTGCTCAGACAAATGGAAGCCATGCAACAGAAAATGGATCTCTTGCTGAGCAAAGCCTCAGTGGAATAAATACTACTGTAACTTTTTCACAACAACAACGACAACAAGCTGTTTTTATTAAGTATCAAGCACACCATAGCCTAAAGCACATCATCCAACACAGCTCCTCGTTTCAGATGTGTCACTTAGTTACCTTCACTCTGCCTGTGTCTCTCCTGGTCTAGTTCATCCATAAGGTACTTGGACCGCGCGTCCAGCAGGCTCTTGAAGCGCGAGTAGAGCCTCGACATGCGCTTCTTCTCCGCCTGCTCAGGCTCAAAGAACGCAGACACGAACGAGCGTGGGTGTACTTGCGCTGCGGCTACTGCTGTCGATAGTCTTGGGATACTAATCGTTTGGTTGCCACCACCAGGTTTCAGAGTAGTTGTGCATCTGTCACCAGTACGACTGAGCTCTGGAGCCGACGCAGTCAGATCGGCACTTTTGCTCGCCGGGTTCACGACGATCGACGCACGGAATGCTGCGCGCTTGAGCTGCTGTCGCAGCGTCGCCTTCCGCACTTTGGTCTCATGCAGTTTCTGCTGTTTTTGCGTCGTGCTCGCAACGTACACGTGCACTTTCTCAATGTGCAGGATCGCCTGGTTCTCGGCCTGGATGCGCACGAACCGGCCGCGGGAATTGGGCGGTGCGTGCCACACGATGGGCGGCATCGCCTTCTCCTCCACGCAGTGCGAGCTCACGCAGCTGGCGATGATATCGTCCAAGTCGCGACCCACGCCTGTCTTCATGGAGATGCTGATGTGCAGTGGGAACATATCCAGATGGCGCAGCGGCGGGTGCACCATTGGTCTCAGCAGCGTCTTGCGCTGAACTCCCCTTCGATCTGTTGATGACGATAACGCGATGTTCCCATTGCTACCAGCAATGCCTCCGCCACTCCCGTTGTATAGATGACTGATCTCCTCGCGCAGCCAGATCTTGACCGAGTGGATGACGTAGTAGTTGGCCAGGTCCACCTCCCACCAGGGCTGGAGCTCTTCTTTCGTGTGCGCGCACCGGACCGCGTCGTTTTGCAAGGCGTTGCGCGCGTCCATGTCGAAGATCGTGGACGACTGCCTCGCGCGCTTGTTGAGCGCGACGTCCTCTAGCAGGTGGCCGTCATCCGGAGGCGGCTGCTGATGCCACTTGTGCAGGATTGAGTTGTGAATCATGAGCCCCACTTCGTCTAGTGATGGTGGTCCTTGTAAATCGCACGTTGTGTCACAAAATGTGCCCTTAAGGTGCTGCTGCTCGCTTTCAAAGGCTTGCAGCGAGCACTCGTCCTCGTGCATCAGGATCTCTTGGCACAGGAAACACACCTGTGCCTTCGCGTACAGCGCTGACGCGGCGCAGAACTTCTTGGAGTCCTGGATAACCATTCCCCACTTGCGGCGCAGGTCGAAGATGCGCTTCATCACGACGACGCCCGCGAGGTGGTGGCGCATGTAGCGCCGCTCGCAGAGCGCGCACTGGCCGCGCGTGGGTGCCCACATCTGCATCTTGTGTCCATTTGTAAGATCCTCGTGGGTACCACCTCCAGACTTTTTAGACGAGAGATACGATGGAGAGGACGACGGGCGAGCTTTCACGCGTACGTGCTGAACGATCGCTGACGAACTATTTCTCAAGCCAGCGTCATCTGGATCTTCATCTGCGAGCGCCATTGGCACCGCGTTCCGGCGCTTTGCAGACGGGTGGCTCTGGTTGTGACCGCCACCACCGCTGGAAGAAGATGAGCCTCCGTAGGATAACGAGCTTGCTGTCTCGAAGTGAAGCGTCTTGCCACCGACCGTCATTTTGACCCATCCCGTGTCTTGCTGCGGATTCAGCAGCGAGTTGTCTTTCGCTGGCAACTGAGCGCTCGACGGTCGCTTCTTCATCGCGATGGCGTCAAGTAGAGCAGACGAAGACGACGATGATGCCACAAACGATTTGACTGCTTGATCGCTCTCCACTTTCACATCGTCAGGATTATTTGATCCAAATTTGCCGCGTATTCGGCTTGGAGTCAAGCCTGAGGACCTTGGCGAGCGAGGCGAAGCTGCTAGCTCCACCATTCCAGCCACAATCTCGCAGGCTCCCGTGGAGAGTCCGCCCAGCATGGTCTTCCTTCTGCAGTCGTCACTCCCAGAGTCCACCGTTCCGAACTGAGACGCCTCGGAGGCGCAAATGCTTTCTCCGTGCACTGCTTTTTCAATCACTTTCTTGACACTCGAGTCGATGAGCTGGAGCAACTCATCAATGAGACTTTGGTTCTCTTCGTAGAGTTCGTCTTCGAAGTCTTGATCTCGAGCCGGGTCTTGATCTTCTTTGTCACCGCCGCCATTGTCTAGATCCAGTGCGAGCTCCCGAATACTCAGCAGCAACTCGTTTTCCTCCGCTTTGCTGGTGTCCTCAGTACTCCAGGAGTTGCCAAACTTCTGGTGACAGGCAGTCAACAGTGCTTTCTTCTCGTCCATCGCGTTGTTTAGATGTCCTTGGTGCACCAGCTGCAGCTCCTGCGCTATCCGCGTGAAGAACGCGTCGTGGCGATGGGAATACGACGGCAGTGGCGCAAGCTTGAGTCGCAGAATCGCGTCTGAAAAGTGGATCGCGATATCTGCAAACGACGTGATTGCGCAGCCCATGACCAGAGTTATCAGTCTTTCCACTCAAGAAGCGGGTATTCACGTCTGGGGTTCTTCCTACCTGGGTTGAAGTCCAATTGAAACACTGTCTGCTCGCAGCTGTAGTGGATCGCTCTCCATCGGGTCTCGTAGGTCTTGAGCAACCAGAGCAACTGCCTCGTGAACCTGCGAGGATGTATAGAATACCATTAGATATCCACGCCAAGTAAGGATAGCTGTGGAGGCAACGTACTCGTTCTCAGGGAGGTCTTCGAGTCCTTTCGCAGCGGTTCGAACCAAAGTATGCGCGCATCTGGCGTAGGTCGACACAGCTCGTCCGAGGCGCTCGGTCGACTCATCCGCGAGGATCAACTACATAGAGATGCATAGAGAGAATAAGACAACGGGTCAGACTGGATGAAAGGCGATGGTACAAAGAGAAGTGATACACACACCGTACAAAGTAAACTCGTGTGGAGATGCGATGGATGGCGCACATATGGCCCAGAACTTGGGCTTTTACGTCGATACCGTGAAAGAACCTGAGCACCGAGCCCAGCAGCGCATCGTTCGACTGCGAGAGCTGGCTCCGCGCGTTCTTCGCGATAACGAACGCTCGAGTGAAGAGTTTGAGCGCGCCCTGCCACGATCTCTCGGCGATCTGCAGCAGCCCGTCGTTCTGGAGCCGCACTGCCTGCTCCACCTGCGCTTCAGCGTACAGCGCGTGCATCTGCGCCATGACGAAGAGCGTGAGCACCAAGTCCACCACGAGAGTGACCTGGATGCGCTGCTCGCGTCCGACCAGCCGGTCGGAGCTCAGGTTGATCGAGTTGAAGCCGTAGAACAGCGGTGGAAACACTGTGAAACTCTCCATTACCACACGGCAGTGTTCATCGTTGTGATCCTGTTGCTGTTGCTGATGAAGGTGGTGGTCTGAATCCGAGAACCGCTGGAGCGCGAGCAGGTACGGGAGGTACTTGGTCAACAGCTGTAGGACGTCAGTGTACGTCGACGCGCTCCGTCGCGTCTGGTTGATCAGCGGGGTCTCCGTGAGCTTCAGTCGGATCTGCCGGGGGACTCGTGATATCAGTCATTACGCTCCACTCAGAACCCAAAGTTTTCTAATAGGAATCCCTTCACATACCTGAGTGCGAAGCTCTGCAAACTCGTTCGAGCCAAAGTAGAGCATACTGACGTTGCGCTGCGCTCATCAACGTACGAGCCAAAGAGAATAGCCGTGAGTAGAGAGCCTTTCGAGATAGCAGTGTAGATAGCACACTTGGAAGCGTATTCGACTACTCACTTCAGCGATGAGCTCGTCGTCCACGAGCAGGTGGAAGAGCGGCAAGCGGCCACACCAGAGGCGCTGGTGCAGCCATTTCACGGACGCCATCACGGGTTCTCTTCTCAAGTATTCATTTTCCTGTTGGTGCTCTCAAACACCAGCCAGTACAAGTTGGAGGGACAACTCGTGCAATATGACCATTTTTAGCTCGAGCCATTTTTAGCAGTGAGCGACGTTGAGGCGCTCAATTAGCATCTATTTGTGCACGGAGGCGCCTCGCATTGGTCGAGCTGCTTCGTCAACCGCCTTCCTGCTGGGACATCAATTCGTAAGAACGCTTGTCCGGTGGGGAGGGAGCCTGGCGCTCGCATGGAGCGTTCAGGGCGAAAACGAAGATGAATTGTCAGTTCCAGTGTGGTGTTCACAACACAAAGCGAGCTAACAATAGAGTTGACTTGAGCAAAGTAAACAAACATGAAATGTTGAGGAAATGCCAAAAAATATATCAAATCTTTTAGTTAAATATAACTTTTCTCAGTACATTCGACAGAGTTAGTACAGTAAGTGGTATGTGCCACTTACTGTACTTTTTGGACATTTGGGTCAAATTGCTCCAGCCACTTGACCCAAATGGCCCGGTGTGTGCAATTAATGCAGAGTATCCAAGCCAAAGCATGTGCATTATGGTTCAAATAGGAACTCCGAGCCAAAAAGAGAAACGTTCCATTCCATGTGGCAGAAGCCAGAAGCCAGCCCTTGTGACTGACTGCGATAGAACAGACAGGCACAACAGGCACAGTCACCAGGCAGCCACAACGTGCGTACGATCACCAGACTGAAGGACCACAAGAGGCCAGACAGTCAGACAGACGTCTATTTGCCTCCACCAGCGCAGACGTCTCTCTCTCTCTCTTCTCTCTCTAGCAGAGTAAGGAAGGAGCAACTGTGGCTGTGGCTCGAAGCGTCAAGCTGGGTGCGTGCGTGTCGTCCGAAGCAGTGCACACTCCGTCTCGGCGCAGACGTCGGCGTGCTGAGGAAAAACAAGGAGGGCGAGACGCGGCGGTCGACGGAAACCTCCAACTACCAGAAGAAGAGCAGCAGCAGATGACGGCGTTCACTCTCTCGTCGCCGCTGACGCGCAGTGCGCTGCGCAAGATCTCGGCGTCGCACCAGGCGGAGGCGCAGCGCGCGCCGCTCGAGACGCAGAAACAGCGAAAGCTCAAGCTGGCGGGAGCAGCGTCCAGTGGTGACGATGCGGGAGCTATTGTGCAAAATGATGGGGACGATGCGACAGACGATGTGTTCAATGCCAACGGGATTAGCGTCCACAAACGAACGAGCATTGAGCGTGAACGGCTGATCCAGGTGTGTTTGTTTGCGCGCATTTATTTGGTTGTTGTTGTTGGCTCATGTCCGTACGTGGTTTCTTTCCTCAATGTCATTTAGGAGTACACGACGTACCAGAACGGCCTGACGCCTTCGAAGAGACGTCGCGCGAGCCGGAAACTCACGTCGCCCCTCGCCAGTCCTAGCAAAACCGCGAGTCCGCGCTCGTCCGCAGGGTCCGTGGAAGCTGCACCGGTACCAGCGAAAGAAGTAGAGAACGTGTCCCCTCCTACTGCTAATATGAGCCAAGACGCGCAGATTTCTGTGGTTGTTACTGACGAAAAAGCGTTGGTGAAAGACTCGACCAGCAGCGCGAGTGAGAAGCTCCCAGTCATGACTTCGGCAGCCCTAGTGTCGCCTCCGGCTCCAATTGTCTCGACTGTGGCGGTTGCTACGCTGAGTAACGAGGAGAAGCACATGGATGGTGCACCAGAGGGAGAGCTTTTCCTCGTGAATGTGCTCTCGCGCGAGGAGATCCAGCCGTCCGCCGACGTGGCCGACGAAGCGCAGGAGCTAGAGGTGCTGCTGACCTACATTCAAGAAACGCAAAGCGGCGAGTCCACTTCTGAAGCAGAGAGCGACGTGTCGTGGGGAAAAGAGTATTACGCCGTGGACTCGGTCCGCAGATTCGCGATTCACCACCCTGACCAACTGAAGCAGCACATGTGAGTGTTTGTACCACCTTGTCTTCATGTGCGACTGCAGCTGGGCTTATCTATAGGTTGCCGTATTTTGTGTGTGCTAAACAGCGAGAGAGCTCTGCCGCTGTTGGTGTGTCCTGCCGTGTCCAGCTTGCGATCGGCGATGACGCGAAACGCGCTCTTGTGCATCCAGGATGTTATTCTGTGCCTCAAAGACGACGCGTCTGATTCATTTGGTACGTCGGTGTTGTAACCTCTGTACTGTCATAGCTCATCATTTCTGTTGCTGACATTCACAGTGTTTTTGCTGGTCCCCTATTTGCACAGACGCGTTTATCCCGCTCCTCTTGAACCGAGCGTCAAGCGAAAAGCAGTTTATCCGCGACCTCGCTCGAGAGGTGAGCGTTTGCTTCAGTCAGGAGAGGAAGCCTCTTCACCTTGATGGAGTGTGTGTGGCTGACTAACCTACTACCTTTGCTTTTTGGATTAGGTGCTTGATACTGCTGTGAAGACATGTGCGAACGAAGCACTACTTCTCAATTTGCTCCGAATGAGCGTCGTGGAGAAAAATCCCCAGGCTGTCAACGTGGTAAGTGATCCTGTGTGTACGTTGATTTTCATGAAGAAAAGTTTCTTTCTCATCAAACTCGTGCTGTGTGCTGCAGATTGGTTTGTATGTGAACAAGTGCATCACGCGGATGGATAACGCCATCTATCAAGCGTTTGTGTTGGAGAAGCACGAGTCGTTCATCGAAGAGATGACGGCGCTTCTCAACTGCAAGGTCGTCGAGTGCAAAGTAATCACAAGGAAGAGTCTTCAGCACACGCGGAAAGTTCTTGGGGTACGTCACCATATCAGGTCTGATGTTCGAGTGCTTCCGAGGCCTGGTTTACCTAAGCTAACATCGCGTCCCAAACTGCGTCTCTCTCTTCTGCGATCTCCAGGAATCCAAGTTTGTTGCGCTTGTGAAGAGCAAGCTCAGCGGGAGTGCGCAGTTCGATGTCCTCAAGGCATCCGAGGTCAAGCAGGCAGCGAAGCCAGCTGCGACGAAGCAACTCAGCATGCGGGAGCGAATGATGCAGATGCGGAAGCAGCAAATGGGGAAGCAGCACCGATCTGCCGACGACTTCGAAGTCGTGGTGGCTGCGCCTCCGCCTCCTGCTCCGCAGCAGCAATCGTCATCTTGACCTCTGTGTCCTCGCTCATGTTCATAATCCTATCACCAAATCTCCCTCCTTCATGGCAAAAAAGCGTACAACCGAATGTGACCCTCTAGGTTATAGTTTTACAATTTCTCTAACAATTCTGCGTCTATTTTAGAGAGAAAAAATACAACCAACGAGATCGCCGCTGGATGCGTCGGCTCGAAAGAACTGCCAACCAACGCTCAAGCATTCGTTCGCGTCGCTTCAAGGTAAGGAAGTGCCATTCATTCATTAATTTATCCATTCTTCACAGACCGAAAGAACCCTCGAGTCGCAGAGTTGCGAGCATGAAGCGGAAATCGCCGACCAAGGGCGAAGGCAAGAGCTTCGCGGCGAGGAGACTTCGTGAACGCGGTGGATTCGCCGAGCCGTTGCTCTCGGACTTGTGGAGCGCGTTCGATCCGCACTCCAAGTTCATCAAGGCGTGGCACATCGTGCTCTTCTGCTGTCTGATGTACGAGGCGTTCTTGCTCCCATACGCCGTCACGTTCACCCCATCGTCTAACAAGAGCGAGAGATTGCTGAAGACGATCGAGTTCCAGCTGTTCTACGCCGCCGAGGTGCTCTTCTGCGTGGACTTCTACATTCAGCTGAACACCAGCTACTACCAGGATGGCAACGTTCACCGCGACATGAGGAATTCGCGCATGAAGTACATCAAGACCTTTGGTTTTCTTCTGGACGTCCTCGCGGTGGTGCCTTTGTCGTTGATGCCCATCGATCTTCCAGATTCAAGTCACGTCGCCTGGCTCGAGGTGCACAAGGTTCTTCGTGTGTGGAGAGTTCCAAAGTACTTCTCCAGTCTCGAAGACGTCTTCTCCAAGAATTTCGTCATCCTCAAGCTGTCGAAAGTGCTCATCATCACCGCCTTCGTAGCCCACTCCGTCGCTTGCGCGCGGTTCACGTTCGGCTGGGATGTTCCCGGTAGTTCGTTATCGTGGCTTCCTCCGGCAACATTCGGGCAAGAGAGTCTGCATTCCAAGTACGTGATCTCACTCTTCTGGGGCTTGGGGCAGCTCACGGGAGTCTATGAGGGCGAGCTGCCATCTCGCAATCAAGAATTCTTGTTCACGATCTTCGTGGCGTTGATAGGATTTGCGCTTTTCACCTACCTGTGCGCGGCGCTGTTCGTTCTGTCGAAAAGCGAGAGCAGCCAAGCAGTCGTCGCCGAAGCTCGCATCAATCAGCTCCGGCACTTGCTGTCGTTCCACCACGTGCCAGACGTCTTACAGTCTCAAGTCGTCGAGTTTATCAAGCGCCATTACACCGATGCCGAGTCGAATGATCGAGAAGTGGTGAAACTTCTGTGTCCGTCCATATCGAAAGACATCCAAGTCGAGTTGCTGAAGGGCATGATGGCCAAGATCCCGCTCTTCAAGGGCTGCAACGACCAGTTCATCATCGCGCTCACAAGTCTGCTGGAAATGATCTCCTTACCAGCGCACCACACACTTTTCAGCGTGGGGGACGCGGGCGATTGCATGTATGTGGTCAACTCTGGCGTCCTCAACATTCTCGTGAACGAGAAGAAAGTTCGCGAGCTCCGACAAGGAAGTTTCTTTGGCGAGGTGTCGGTGTTCTCCAAGCGACCAAGATCAGCGACAGTGATCACGACTTCGTACTGCACGCTCTACCGGCTTTCGAGGTTTCACACAGAGCGAGTGCTCGAGGGTTATCCTCATTACGCTATCCTCATCGCGAAAATGGTGGACGAGATCGTGGACCAGCGGCAGAATGCGGCTGCAACGGAAGAGAAACCCAGTGGGGACGAGTTCATGCTGACAACGCTATACCAGCTGTCAACAGAGATCCCAAACCACCGCCACCGGCTTAAGAAGAAGAAATTCATGACGGATTCCATCAAGTTCCGTTCCAAGAAGCCGACGCTGGGTCGCAGTAAATCGTCGCAGAATGTGTCCACTGCCAGACACACCGAATTCAGCATGAACGAGCGGTCGTACAACGAGACGAAAGTGCTCAACACGTCGCCCATCATTCTCCCCAAGGTCTCGCCAAAGCGCAAACCACAGCTCACACGCAGCAAGTCTGCGTTCGCCCGACAACTATCGACGGGTATGTCGTTTCTAACAAGACGCACCAGGGTGTCAGAGGGCGGAACCGGACCGCAGGACTCAATCCAGGGATTCTACGACAATCTCTCCAGTCGAATGCTGTTGCAACAAGAGCGCGAGGCTCGTGCGGCGAAGGCGTTCTGGTCCAAGCTGCTCATGCCCAAGGCGATCGATGCGACCTCGATTATCCGACAGTATTGGCTTCTGGGCATGCAGTTGCACTTGCTGTTCAACTGTATCTTCATCCCTCTGTTGCTGGCGTTCCCGTTGATGAATTGCTCCGGCGTGTTGCTCGGGATACTCCACACGCTCGCTGATCTGATCCTACTTGTCGACATGTACCTGAACTGCCACCTCACCTACATGGGACCCGACCATGAGAAAGTGATACACCCCGTGAAAATCGCGCTGCACTACTTCCGCGGCGCATTTCTCGCTGATTTGCTCTGCCTGCTGCCGTACGATTTGCTGCTCCTTGGGTGGAGTTTGTCCAACTCGGCGCTGCTGCGCATCCCCAAATTGCTTCGGGTGTGGCGTTTCCACGGCCATCTGCGCGAATGGGAGATGACGTTCCGTCTTTGCAACCTCGGAAAACTCGCGATCGTTGTCATGAGCTTCTTGCTCTTCGTGCACATCGTCACGTGTTTACACTTTGGTCTCACGCCCATCGAGGGCTTCAGCGCTTCGCCAGAGGGGTGGATGCCGACAGACGATCTCAACGTGCGTGAGGTTGAGCTGAATTCAGGAGAGTTTGTGTACATGGACCCAAGAAACAGAACATACAGTGAGAGTGAGATCGGCAGTATACTGAGCATGCAGTACACAAGATCGCTCTTCCTGGCGGTGACGATCCTCACCACGCGAGGGAAGACTGTCGAGCCTGCCAGCGATCTGCAGTATGAAGTTGCGCTGGTGATCATGTTCTGTGGCTTGGCGTGGACGGCGTTCCTGATTGACTCGGTGCAAAAGCGATTCACGGCGTCAGGGCTGGAGCAGAAGGAGTTCCTCATCACGCGCACACGGATCCAGAAGTTCCTGCGCTGCCAGAGTGCGCCGCTGGACGTGCACCATCGAGTGAACGCGTTTCTGGATTTCTGGTGGTCGTCCCATCGAGGAGCAATTGTGAGTGAGCTTCTGGACGAGCTACCGGAGTCAATCAAGCGACAGGTGCTCCGCAGTATGTGCAAGCCAGCGCTTCAGACCGTGTCTCTCATGAATGGTGTTCGCCCGGTGCTTGAGGATTTGGAGCAGGTCTTCGTCGACAACGTCAAGTTCATCCTGTACGGGCAGGGTGAGACCATTTACCGCCAGGGAGACTACGCGAGCGGACTTTTCTTTCTACTGGAAGGCGACGTTGTCATCATCTCGAACGGAGGAGCGCCGAGAACCATCCCCAAGGGAGGATTCATTGGAACTGCCTCGCTGCACCTGAATGAAAGCTCAGTGAGCTACGCAGAGCGCCTGACCACGATTACAGGCTGCATCCTGCTCTTCCTCGGCCGCGAGCACCTGAATGCGATGCACAAAACCTTCCCGACGCTCTCCATGGCGCTAAAGTCTCTCGAGAAGCGGTTTGTCGATCCGAAGTTGGCGAAAGCGCAGGAGCTCGCACCGAAAGTCAGCACCGCAAGTGGTTCACTAGCGCCTCAGAAAGAGACGCTCGAGCTGCGCGTTCTCAAGTACCTTGGCATTGAAGAAGTGGTGTTCGATCCAGATGCCACCAGCACGTCCACGTGGGAAGTATGGATCTTTGTGCTCATGTCCGTCCAGAGTTTTAAGGTGATCTACGACATCAGCTTTGGCGTGTGGCGACCGCACGTTGTGTCGTCAGACGCGGGGCTGGTGCTTCTCGAGTTGTGGTTCTGCTTGGACCTGTTCTTCCAGTCAAGACTCGGGTACTATCAGTACGGGAACAAAGTGATGGAACTCAAGCTGATCAAGAAGCGGTATGTTCACTCCAAGCATTTCTTCCTCGACATCGCTGCGCTCCTGCCGCTGTTCGTCGTCAACTGGATGGTGCCGAGCTTTTCCAGTCGGAAAGAGCTGCTCAATTTGAACAAGCTGCTTCGTTTGCTGCGAGCGCCGCGAGCATTTGCGAACTTAGAGAACCAGTATCTGAACCGGACCCTGGAGCTACGAATCACAAAGCTCGTGTTCGTTTCGTTCTTACTCTCGCATTTCTTTGGATGCATCTGGTTCAACTTCGATGCTGCAACCTCAACAGTAACGGATGCGAGCAAGTGGACCCCAGCGGCGAGCCTCGCGAACGAAAGCAGACGGTTCCAGTACTCGGCAGCGATCTTCTGGTCGTTTGGACTCATGTCTGCGTCCTACTCGGGCGACATACCGAAAACGTCGCCACAATGTCTGTTCACAGTCATGGTGCTGCTCTGCGGGTTCTTCCTGTTCGCGTTTATCGTGGGGAACCTGTCAGATGCGGTGGAGCTCGTCGATGCAGACACGCGCGAGTTCAATGCCAAGATGAGCTCACTGCGTCACTTGCTTGCCCATTTCCAGCTCCCACATTCGATTGAAGACAAGCTGAAGACATACTTCTTCTTCCAGCGGTTCCACACGATAACCCAGGAGCACCTTCTTGAGCGCTGCCTCCCGCCGTCGTTGCTGACTGACATTCGCCTCGTGCACCTGCAGCCGATGATCATGAAAGTGGCGTTCCTCTCGGGGATGGAAGGCTCGGTGACGCGGATGTTGGTCTCTCAGTTCTCCCAGGTGCTGATCGTGAAAGATCAGTACGTGTGTCGCTATGGCGAAGAGGGAAGCGATATGTTCTTTGTGTTTACAGGGATTCTGGAGGTCCTTGTGCCAATTGAGACGCTCAAAAGGAAGCTCTCGAATGAGAAACCTCCGAGGACATCATCAGCTGCGTTGACGCCCTCACCAACCAGTTTCCGCACGTACTTTTCGACCGGAGACCCGAAGAAACCGCACACGATGTCGCAGATGAAGAAAGTGAACGAGCTCACTTCGGGAAGCTACTTTGGCGAAGTCGCGCTCTTCACCTGCAAACCTCGTAGCGCGCACACGTGTTCAAAAACTTCGTGCGTGCTCTACAAGCTGTCACGACGCTCCCTCGAGCTCGTGTTTGAGAGGTACCCCGAGTGGAAGAAGAAAGTGCTCAAGATCGTCAACATCCAGCAGGAGCAGCAGCACCTGCGTAACTTGTACATGGAAGAACAGCAGGATGTGTCGGTGCTGGCGGATAAAGGCTTAGCGCAGATAGATGTGCTCGACGCAACCGATGCGACCGGTACGTCAAGTGTGAACCGCCGCTCACTCACGTTGGGAACGAAGCGAATGCTACTTCGAGTCCCCAGTAACTCTTCAGTTTCCGCCGCGACGGGATCGAGTGGTCGAAAGCCACCCTCTGGGCATCGAGGAAGCAAACGGCACGACAGTAGTATCTCAGACTTGCGCTTTGAGAGGGAGGTGTCTTCACCCTGGATCGACTCGCTCCTGAAATGCACTGAGGCGCAGAGTATGTTCCACATCCAGTGGCTCAAGGCGATCGCGGTCGGGACCGTGTGTATGTCGTTGGCAGTGCCGTACCGCATTTCATTTGACCCGCTCGACCGTTATGGTGTGTTCCCAATCGCACTGCGCGTGTTCGAGCTGTTCTGTGAAGTGCTCTTCGCGTGGGATATTTGGCTCAACTGGAACATGCGCGAGGGCTCGGCGTCCATGGAGCTGTACGAGCAGCGGCACCGCCTGTCGTACAAAAAGGAGCGACTCTTCTGGGACGTGCTCGCGGCGTTCCCGATCGACCATTTTCTCTCGGATTTCTTTCGATCGCCCTGGTTCCGCATCAATCGGTGCGTCAAGCTCATCAATTTCCCGCACTACATGAAGGAGATCAACCGGCGCAGCGTGTCGTACGAGACGAACCGCATCTTCACGCTTTGGATGATCTGCTTCGTGTTCATGCACTGGTGCGCATGCGCGTATTTCTCCGTGAGTGTCATTACCGGCGATGAGCAGAATCGCGACCCGGACGATCGGGACAACTGGTCCGCACCCGCAGCGTTCCTTGTAGCCCCATCAGAGGACCCTTCGGTCGAGTGGCTGCTGCTACGCTTCCTGCGCGGTGTCTTCTTCTCCACGACCGCGTTCGTTAAGCGCGGCAAGGCGTTCACCCCCGTGGACGAGCTAGACTACATCTTCAGTACGTCGGTGTCGTTCCTTGGGCTGCTGGTCATGTCGTTCATGATCGGCGAGATCGCCAACCTGTACACGTCGTACATCAGCAACGAAGTGGAGTTCCGGAAGAACCACATCGCGATCAACCTGTATCTGGAGCGTTGGCAGGTGAGCGGCAAACTGAAGGCGCGTGCGCACGCGTTCCTCTCGTCGCTGTGGTCGGCGCATCGGGGCGTCAATTACCAAGCGATCTTTGACGAGATCCCGCAGCTCATCCGCACCGAGTCGATCGAGTTCATCGCGAGCGCGCCGCTGCACACGTTCCTTGCGAGCGTGTTTCGGCCGTTCACGACGAGCCATCCACACGACCGCGAGCTCGAGTCGTTGACGCACGCGCTCAGCCAGCATCTCAAGTACGAAGGGTTCCCGCGCGATGAGTGTGTTTTAGTGGAAGGCAGCGTCGTTAAGGAGATGTACTTTGTGGTCAAGGGGTACTTGGTGTCCTGCAGCGTGTCGCTCTATGTGTCGGGTCAGCAGAACGCCGAAGTATGGCTCAAGAACGGCGACTTCTTTGGTGAGCAAGGGCTGCTGGGCTACTCGGTCAGCAAATGCACAGTCAAGACTGTGTGCGCGTGCGACTTGCTGTCGCTGAATTCGGAGGCGCTGCTCCAGGTGATCCTGTCGCGACCGCTATTCCAGAGCGCGCTAAGCATCGCCGTGGAAGCGTATCGTGAGATGTGCAAGCGAGAGCGCTCGGGTGAGACCGCGAACGCAAAGACCGAGGAAGAGTGGGGGAAGCTCATCTTTGATATCCTCGATAAGCGCAAGCAACTCTGGCTGGACGAAGCGCTTGCCGCCAGTGAGGAGGACAATGGGTCAACAGGTGATGTTGGCAACAACGGGGTCGAGTCCTGGAAGACGACTGGGTCCCAGGTGGGACAGGAAGTGGGGCTCATGGTAATCCGCAAGCCATCCGAGTGCGTGCGCGTGTTCGAGATGATGCTACAGCTCATTGTCGCACGTGGTGTGCTCTTTGGCCGCACCGACTCGCTGCAGAGCACGACGTCGCACTACCAGGACAACCTGCCGCTCATGACCGCGACATCGTTTGGAGGGATGCTGGAAGGGGATGTGAAGAATTCAGTGTCAAGATTGGCGAGAACCACTGGGATTGGCGCTGGGGGTACTTCTGGCGGCACCACCACCGGCAGTGGCGGGACTGCTGCTGTTGCTCCATCCGCGTACTCGATGACCGAGTCATCAGATACCAGTTCAAGAATCGGGACCAACGCTGTCATGTAGTCAGCCAGTCAAGTCGTGCACAACTATACGAACCGATAATATCGTCGCCAATCAGCATAGCCAACCCTATTGTGGATATACGTTCGCCACCGCTCAGGGTTGGTGTCCGCTTGGAGTTACACACCTATGATCTAAACGTCTTCTCGTCATTGGATTTTTGATACAACTCCAAACTCAAAGGTCTGTTTTTTCGGCGAATCTTGAACTGACAGCGATGAAAGCTGAAACAAAGTTTGAGGAAACTTTGAAAACTCAATGGCCGTTGCGTCATCTTGACTACATGACATCCAACGTGGAGGACTAGCTGCTACGCAACGAAGCGATCTGAAAATTCGAAGCAAGTGGAATCGTCCCTGTAAACCTCAGTCAAACTTGTACCAACGGCCCAACAGCAAATGCGCACCACCTACGCTAGCGTTGGTTCTATACAAGCGACAAGCGCTATTTCGTGTTACCGAAGTTAGTTCTCAGACAGTTTATGGACCAGGAAATTGAGGTTCTTTTTCATGACCTCGATGTCGCTTTTCAGTTCTTTGACATTGGCTTCCAAACCGTCGATTTTCTTGAGCAACTGGGTGGTCGTGGCCGCTTCTTGGAGTGCGTGAAGAGCAGCAGTGGGTAGCTTCGCGCCATCGTCGCGAGCGCTTGAGAATTCACTCTCGAGTAAGACCCTTGAATCCCTGCTGCTGTTCACATCGTTATCCGCCTTACGAACCAGCGGATCCGCTTTAGTTGCGCCTTGGCTTCCGTTGCTCTCACCCATGCCCTTTCGGATGTACTTTATCGTCTTTCGCGCTACTTTGTCAGAGATGTTTGCTCCGGCAAACCAGTCCTGCAAGGTTTTCGCCATCAGCAGAACCTCAGGCTTGTCGGTTGTCACTGTTTTGATGTTGTTGATATTGGCTGATACGTCTTCAGTTATCACTATGTTTCCTTCAGTGATGTCGGCTGGTTTGGCGTCGATCGTCGCTTCCTCGCTGCCATTGCTGCTGCTGCCATGTGGGTCATCGATTGTATTGGTACTCACCAGTAGATCTTCGACCGCCAGTGCTTTGTCGCCATTGCTATTGCCAGTATCGTCTTCGCAGATACTCTCGAGTGCTTTCACAGTCGTCTCTGCGTTGGTATCTTTGTTACCGTCATTACTGAGGTGTTTGCGCTTAGCCTCCAGCGAAATCTCGGTCGTCGCTGCTTCGTTGTCGCCTTTGATGCAATCACGCTTAACGTCGAGAAGAATCTCCAGCACCTTGAGAATCAGCTGGGGTCGGATTTTGGCTCTTGAAACCACGTCACCTCTGCTCAGAGCACGGAATTTGGCCAAGGGGTCAACCGGGATCGACCCCGTCTTGCCATGCGTCAGGATATCGCGCTTGTTGTGTCGAGTTCGACTGCCACATACTCGCTTGATGCGCTTGCTCACGTGATGAGGAATCTAAAATAAGTCGCAGACAATGTTACTGAGCGCCCGCCACGTCGACTGGTTCTTTGTGATCTGGGCTTTTTCTATCACCACTTCCGCGTACGCGTCCGCGATGATCACGAGCATCATGTTGAGCAGCAAGAACGTCATTACGACCATGAACGTCAGGTAGTAGAATATCGACGCGAGCGCGTAGACATCCTGGATTGGCGTGTAGTCGAAGCTCCCAAAGAGCATGTTGATGCACGCCTTGAGGGATTGACCAAACGACGAGAACTCTCGGACGCGGTCGCCAAACAAGAGGTTGCCAGAGATGGTGAACCCGAGGAAGATCACGATGAACACGACGAAGACCCAGCGGAACTGGCGCAGCGCGCTCTTGATGGTGCGCGTGAGGATGTTCAGACGCGGGTGCGCGCGGAGGCTGTTGAGGATACGGAAGCCGAACTGGAAGACCACCAACATTGCCAGAATACACAGCCAAACAGCCACCGTCACGATCACTTTGAGCCAGCGTGCTGCTTCGAGTAGCGCGTAGCGCTCGTTTGAGTCTTCGTCGAAGCTCTTGCCAGGGATGACCAGGCTAGCAAGATTGTCGTGGAACCATCGATCGTACAGGTACGTACATACGACCACGTCCCAAAACACATAGAAGGACCACTTTCGAGGAGCGACCCGAACACGTTCATCATGGTCCACGTCGAGCCCTCCAATCGCGCTCTTGTGGCCGCAATAGACTGCTCCTGGTTGAGCTTAGCTAAACGTTCTGCCTCCGCATCCGCACAGCACAATGTGAGCCAGAAGCTCCCGAACGCAGCAAACACCACATCCCCATGAGCACATCGAGCACGAAGGGATATTTCTTCTTGTACGGATCGGCTGGCGCCGGGGTAGTCGACGACGTAGGCTTGACGAACCCTCCCTGGTGAAACTCGGGCGTCAGTTCGGTCACAGCGTAGCCTTACACCTCACCGTTGTACGTGACGATAGTGATCATGAGGCTCTTGGTCGAGAAATTGAGCCACGTACCGTTAATTTTGAGCTTGTTGATGACGTTTGTTGCCTCAGTCGCGTTCGTACCAAAGCTGATGAGCATGGTGTCCTTCGTGGCTGAGTGTGGATCATAGCAAGTTGGGTACAGATGCAGGAGAAAATCTTTCGCTTGGCAAGGCTGGGTTTCCTCCCGCTCGGTCTCGAAGATCACGGCACCGAGAACTTTGTTGAAATCCGCCATGCGTCCTCACTTGTCCTTCTTGAGCAAGTTGCCGTTGTAGTCCTCAGTCACAAACACACTCGGCACAAAAGCGTCGGTGAGCCATTCAAACGCGTCGCTAGTGGTCTGGATGTTGGCAAACTTTATGGTCGAGTCGGTCGTGACTGTGTCCGAACTCGAGTTAGCGAGCGCCGAGGGAACCGAGTAGCCGAGCTCGTACATGGTGTCGGTTGCTAGGAAGTGCGAGAAGAGCATTGCAATGACCAGCACGAAGAACAAAATGGAGTAGTACGTCGTAGGCATCCATCAGAGAGATCGCGTGGCTTTCACCTCTACCCTTCTTCTCTTTCTCTTTCCCGCCAGTGCCGTCGTCATTGGCACCCTCGCCTTTCTGGTAGGCGTCGACACTCTCGACCTTCAAGGTGCGTCGACTCTTCGACCTCAGCATGGTAAGTAGTTCTTTGCTGGTTCCTTCTCCGTTGGACTGCTCGTCTGGAAATGGTAGCGAGGGCCGCAGCACGTTGGTTTGTTTGGTTCTTTCCCAACGACCCAAGTGTCACTGCTATTCATTCAAGCGACCGGGGACGTTGAGCAAACTTCCTCCAGCTCCAGGACATCCCTTGACATCTGGGGGCTTTGGATGTCGTTAGTTTCACTTTTGCTCTCGCATCGCCAAGTCAAGCTCGAGCTTGAACCGAGCAGCTCAGACTCTCTCTCAACCAACAAGTAACGACCCAAAACATTGTAACCTGGTTGCCAACAATGGCTCGTGCGATTCAGGTGAAGGATGGACTGGGTACAGATTTCGTGAAACTTCTTCGTCGCCAGGCTCAGTTCGCCCAAGGAAAGGCGAATACATATATAATAAGATCATACTACCGTACGTCCATCTTAACAGAGCCGGTTTCTCTTCGCCAAATTGGTCAATCTAGTGGTGTAGTGTCTAAGTTACAAGTGTGCTCTGTGAATCGACACTACGACTACTACGCTTTTCTATATAACCTGCAAACTTTTGGCCGAGCCTCACGGCCCCACGCGCAGTTGATTCACACATAGCTTCACATCGTGATCACGCGCCGCGAGCTCTCGCAGCACAGCAACGTCCACTTTCTGACGGTACTCTCGAAAGAGCCACTCGCTGATCTCCACGTGGCGATTCGAGACAGCGTCGGCAAATGCGTCTTCCGAGCAACCTTCAGTTCGGTACAAGTGCAGGAACAACGCTGTCTCAAAGTGTCCCGAGGTGCACGCCCAGTCCATCGCTGCTGTTGTACAGCCCTCGGAGCGATTCGCATGAAGCCATTCCACCATTCCGAGGAACCCGGAGCCTGCCGCGCGGTCCATCGCCGCTCGCGTGCATCCCTCACGACGATGTTGATGGAGCCATTTGACTGTCTCCAGGTGGTTGAAGGCCGCTGCTTGATCCATGGCTTTGGTCGTACAGCCTTCCGATCGGTTCGTGTGCAGCCATTGAACAACGTGGAGGTGGCCACTCCCAGCAGCGCCGTTCATCGCCGCAGTCGTGCATCCCTCGGATCGGTTCTTGTGCAGCCACTGGATGACCTCCAAGTGGCCGTGCTTGGCCGCTTCGTCCATCGCGTGTGACGTGCAGCCTTCGCTCCGGTTCTCGTGCAGCCATTGCACGATCTCCAAGTGCCCGTTAGCAGCCGAAGTGTTCATCGCATCGACGGTGCAGCCGTCACTGCGATTCGCATGGAGCCACTGGACCACATCCAGGTAATCCCTCCCTGCCGCGCCGTCGATCGCAAAACTAGTACACCCCTCACTTCGATTCGCGTGGAGCCACTGGACAATCTCGAGATAGCCGTTCGCGGCGGCGCCGTCCATCGCCCAGCTCGTACACCCTTCATTCCGGTTCTCATGCAGCCACTGGACGACTTCGAAGTGGCCGTTCACCGCAGCTTTGTCCATCGCGGTGGTCGTGCACCCACCGGATCTGCTGGTGGCGTGGAGCCACTCGAGCGCCTTCAGATCTCCCCACCGAGCGGCAAAGTTCATCGTCTGGCGGTTGTACCGCCCAATGCTCGCGTCATGGAGCGCTCGGAGCGCGTCAAAGTGGCCGTACACGGCAAACAGGTTGAGCGCGAAGAGCGGGTAGTCCTTGTGCTGGAACTCGCGTTCGAAGAGGTACTTGGCGACGTCGACATGCCCGTTCGCGATTGCGCGGTCGAACGCGCAGTAGTGCGCCTGGGCTTCGCTGTTGATGGTGGATCGTTCTTTCAGGTGCTTGACGATCTCCAGGTTGCCGCTCATCGCCGCGTGAGTGAGAGCGTCATGGTAGGAAATACTCATCGTTGAGTGGGCTTCGAGCCATTTGAACGCCACCAGGTTGTTATTGCTCGCTGCGTTGTTCAGGCTACGTTGCGTGGGTCGTAGGTACTCGTTGTAGTGCTCTTGAAGCCAATGGAGAGTGCGCAGATCCCCCACCGCGGCCGCCTGCTCCATGACAGTAGTGGCATTCGTGTTCGGACAGCATGTATGTACTAGCTTCAGGATCTCGACGTTGCTAGCTTTGACTGCGTTTACCATTCCTCGCGTGAACAGGTACCTGCGGTATTGCGGGTCGACCTCCTTCTGCGAGTCTAAGCCCGCGACCAAGCGACGAAGAAGCCACGCAAACCCAGCACCGCACGCCCGCGGGACCGTCCATTGCGATTGATCATTGGAGACGTCGAGGAAGTCGCTGATCGCTTGGACGACGTGGGCGAGCGCGTCGATCTCCGGTTGCGACCGACACACGACTGCTGCAGACGCGAGTGGGGGTGAAGACGAGTGAGTCTGCGGGATGCCGTTCATCGTTCAGTTGGATGTGGTAGTAGAGAACGAGACCGCGGTGTACTTGCAGGCTTCGTCGCTGTTGGTAGAATGCTCAATGAGTGCCTTTCGCAATGGTTGCTCGGCGACACTAGTCGAGAAAGACAGAGCGCAGCATAGAGAGCATGGTTTGTTATCAGATGGCAGCTCTCCATATGGCACTAAACTCTCGTCAGGTAGGTTCGCAATCAAGTCGTACAATAGTATAGTTATGAAGAGATAGATTACGAGACCCAGCTGGCGGCACCACCAAATGACTTGGTTTTCGTCAATTTTGATCAACTCTACCAGATGTAAATTGTCAGCGATGCCGCCGGTGCCAAATGACTGCGCTCGAAATAGCCATCGGGAGTACTCTATTGTATTTCTCATTGGCGATAATATCTCAAAAGCGGCGCTCCTTTATTTAAGTGGTTTTGAGGGCATTTCGTTGTTTCCGAAAATTACAAATTTGTTTTATTCCGATTTGTGACTTGTCATTAATTTAATTGATTTTGAGATTGTCGTCGCCACACCACAAAGCGCATCGGAATGACTCGCTCTCAAGGCCACACCGGCATCAAGGGAAAACACGTGCGATCTCAGTACAAGTACGACTTCAAGCATGCAGTTGTTCAGCACTACCAGCGCTTTGGTATCGGCGAGACATTGGGGCGCTTCTTTGCGAATGGGCTCGATCGTGACGCTACGCGCAAGCTCGTTAACAAGTGGACAAAGAACGCGAGCACGATAGTTGTGATGGCTAAAAGCCAACGCACTGCTGTTCAGCAGCGGTGCCGCCAGCCCGGCCTCGCAACGGTTCTGTCTGTTGCAGCAGAGGAAGAAATCGTCCGGTGGATCAACGAACTGCGTCGCGACGGTGTTCCAGTCTCGGCGGCGATGCTGAAGCTAAAGGGGCTAGAAGTTGCTGAGATGAGCGGCGTTCCTCCACGTCTGTTCGCCGCATCAAACCCGTGGAAGGCGTCTTTTCTTCGCCGTCATCGCCTCGCCTTTCGTACCAAGAACCGCTCCGGGCAAGCATCTCCGGATGCAGACAACGCCCAAGGACGCGCGTTTGCAGAAGATGTGCGCGCCTGGATGGCTCAGCACGGCGTAACAAAGGTTTACAAGGCCGACCAGACAGCTGTCTTTTGTGAAATGCCGCCCAAGAAAACAGTGTCTGCGCGAGGTACTCAGACTGTCTGGGTCAAGTGTGGCAAGCACGAGAAGCAGCGAGCGGCTGCAATGCTGCTCGCCGAATCTGACGGCAACAAGTACGAGCCTTTCCTGGTCTTTAAAACAAAGCGATCGACTGTCGACGAGACGCACAAGACAAATGTATCGACTCGTCATGGCTTTGGGCGACAAACTTGGCGTGAAATCAAGGCGCTGCAGAGCGCGTGTGGGGCCAGGATCTACGGCAACGAGACAACGTGGTGGACCAGCGACTTTACTATCGAGTGGATGCGCTACTTTTTCGGCGACAGGACGTCTGCAAGCGAGCCCGTTCTCCTTCTCCTCGACTCTTTCTCCGCTCACTGGACGACCGACGTGATTACTTACGCGGCCACACACAACGTCATTCTCAAGTCTGTGCCACCAAGGCTGACCTGGCGTTGCCAGCCAGCAGATGTGGCTAGGATGAAGCCACTCAAGGATGGTCTGCGGCGCCGGTGGGTCTCCTTTCTACGCGAGCAACTTCAACGCCGTCGTCTCGATGGCGCACCCTTTGTCATGGTCCCTCCTGGCCGTAGTGACGTTGCGGAGTGGGTCACACCGGAGTGGTTTGACCTGTCCGCTCGCACAGTCGTGTCTGGCTTCTCAAAGTGTGGCTTTTGTTCTCGTTATGACGACTGAGCGCCACATGTTGGGCATGGAGCCATCGTAGACGTATCTGACATTGTCGATGCGTTGGCAGCTCGCGGTCATCTAGATGCATCCGTCGGCGAAGTTGCGGACGACGCTGATGTCGTCGATGCTCTCTCAGAAGCAGTCGTGTAGGATCAGTCAGTAATGAAAGAGACATCAAGATGCACTGAAAAAAGCTAGCTTATCTCAGTAAAACCTGGTGTCATATAACAACCTCCGAAACAGAATATTAACTCTCTCAAAAATCATGAGGCTGCAAATTCACTCACCAGGGGGAATTGAATCCGGCGTAATAGCATGGATGGGTCATGTCCAAACCACCAAACCAAAATTCAGACCCATTGTGACATGGTCCTTTGTTTGAGTGATTTTTGTCTGGAATATCTTAAAAGCGGCGCTCCTTTATTGTGAGCAGAATTGTGTATGGGGGCCGCCGCCAATAAGATGTACAACTGAGTATGTCCTTTGGGTGTGCGCTACAAGTGAGGGACTCAAGCTGCTAGTGGCCTCCATTGCCGGCCATTGCCAGAACAGTCGGAAGTTCATGCGAGGTTGGACCGCGCGTATGTATGTAATGTCCGCCACTGTAGTTGATCCAAGTTTCATGTTTAGGAAAGTAATTCAAATACCACTACAGGCAACGTTCCCAATATTGAGCTCCAAAAAATGTGAAAAAATTGAAATATAGAGGTGTTTACACGATAGAGGTATAAAGATATGCAGGTTCGCTCGCTATCAAATCCACTCAGCAAGAAGTTGTCAAATTGATGGTGTGCACTCGAAGTCCACGCATGGAAATGATAAGCGCACACAATTCTTCGTCGAGAATTGCCGTGTGGCGCCAACAGTTTGCCACTGTCTTGCTTGTCACTCCTTTCCACGCCTCTTCTGCCCATTCCATCGCCTCT
>JALBZB010000438.1:0-27442 GCA_038050625.1 Pythium sp. MPC-2022a
TGACGAGCAGTAGAGTCACTATGGAGTGGGCATGAGGTGCAACAGCAGCAATGCGTAATACAATGCCATTCTATTACTCTCGCTTTACTTGATGAGCAGCGACAGGTTTCCACCACCACGTGGCCATGGCAACGCCTGCGACGATACCAAGCGCGTGGCCACCGAGCGCGCTGTAGACACACGTGAGTGGCCATTGCTGCATATCATTTGATAGCATGCGTTTGTAAGTGGAAGTTAGTGATTTCTCTTTGGTTCCCTTGTAAATCCCTTCGTAGCACAGTTCAAAGGAGCACTTGGCCATGACAACAAACAAGAACGCACCTGCCATGGACGATCCCAGTCTAGTGGGATCGGGAGCGCGCCAACGTACGCGCCGAGCGTGGCGCCGATCGCTGAGCTTGCGAGCAAGAGCTCTTCCTGGTTGCGGACTCTGAGGTTGTTATTCAGTGCATGGAAGGGTGAATCATTTGAAAGTGAGAACACGGGGGAACAGGGATGTCCATGGCAAGCAAGGAAAGCCTTTGTAGTACCTGAGGTTGACGAACACCGCGAGCCAGTCCTGAAAGCGTAGTCCGACGCAACTCGCAGCTGGCAGGAACGAGAGACTCGAGAGCAGAAGCGCCAAGAGGAACGTCTGTGGGACCAGTCTGGAGACACAAGACCACACACACAAAATCAGAATGGAGCCCCCAGGTTGGTTCACACGGAGCCCAAGTCTGCGAGAGGCACTTACTCGGCAAACGGTGCACCAAAGAGGCAGATGACTGCGTGGAAAGTCACGGTTCCAATGCCCAGTGCGATGGCTCCATGCGCGACCCGAAGCTGGTGGTGGTTCATGAAACCGAGACATACACGCAAACATCGATTAGAGATAAGCTGCAAATACATACAGCACACACCGCACATCTAAACGCAAATCATGACGCACCGTGCTGCTTCTTTGGTTTGCGCTGTACAGCGGGACGCTCGTGAGCAGCATGAGTGCAACGACACTCGCGACGACAGGCTGGAGTCCCAAGAGCACATCGTCCTCCAGCGTCTTCCCAGAGCTGCAAGTAGTCAAAACACAAAAGCTCAACAACAGCACACGGAGCAACAACACACGGAGAACATATGCTACAATGCGTCGTACAGAAAGCGAGGAAGCGCGAGCGCAGCGCACCACGGCAGCACCAGCTGCAGCGCCGCGATCGGCAGTATTGGCATCTTCATCATTTTTTGGAATCTGAATATGTGTGCTTCATTCAGCTTTTCGATGTTGCGCGAAGGTGTTCCCAACGTGACGTAACCAGCAAGTAGAACCGAAAAGTGTGGAGCGCTCTATTTTTGGAACGTAACCAGTTAGTGTAACTAAGGTGGAGCGCTTTATTTTTGCCTCGTTTATTTCTTGGAGCCATTTTTCCTATCGAGTATAATTGCTTAATTTTTTTTACAAGCCATCGGAAGCAGGCGAGCAAGCTTGAAGAGCGCATTCAGAGAGTCCCATGATGGCGTTCTCGAGCTCCAGGCACTGGCAGCAGCCAGCGCAGCAGGCAGATACGCCGCAGAACAGCCCCGCGAAGAGCGAGAGTGCGAGCACGTACCCGTGTCTCCACGCGTGGCCCTCGAAAGACGCAGCCAACTTCACCAGAGTGCCGCAGAACCCATCGACGAAAATGGTGCGATGTGTATGGTTACTGCTGGCGACCAATATGCACGCATTGGCGTGTGTGCAGCAGATATGCATTTAAGGTGGGCGCTAATGATATGGTGTGTGTGTATTACGCTCTTTTTGAACCATGTGCGTGACGCAGATTCGCACACCAGACGCATATCATGCGACGTACAACACCATGCCGCCCGCGCAACAAGGTAATACTTGATGGACGCGTTGATACAAATGCTAGTGCTCCCAGCTATACAGTGATTCACTATCTTTTTTCTCTGTGTTGGCCGTGATCATGAATTTGATGCAGTTATTAGGATGGAGCCCACG
The DNA here is from genome assembly GCA_038050625.1 of Pythium sp. MPC-2022a. Classification (NCBI taxonomy): domain Eukaryota; phylum Oomycota; class Peronosporomycetes; order Pythiales; family Pythiaceae; genus Pythium; species Pythium sp. MPC-2022a. Next base: position 1,976 of record JALBZB010000438.1, read on the forward strand.
CAGAATCTGCTGCGGATGGTCTTCCAGAACGCAGATAGAAAGGTAAAGGGCTCGTTCTTACCGTGTCTATCATGATGAGTTCTCTAGTTTATCACAAGGGGAATGCTAACGAAGAAGTGGTTTTCTTTTTTCTAATAATCAGATGACCGGCAAACGCGAGAACTCGGACGAAGCAGCAGGCACTCAGCAACAGCAGTTTTCCAGTCCTCGACCCTCGAAATCACAGCGATCTTGCTAACAAACCAACCACAGAGAAAGAGGCCGACAGTTTTGGAGAAGCCAGGGTACTTACTGGAGATCGGTCTCTCTCCTAGTCAGTACTTGCGTCCAGCTTTTCCTAGATGTCGACGACGGTGCTGACGGCGAAGCGCTGATACAAACGACGGTAGACGCAGCGCACTGAGGCAAACTCATGTTCGCAGGGAGCAACGTTGGGATAATTTATGATCTTCTTAGAGCTCGAAGATTGATTTTGTGGCTGCAATTCCACACTCGAGACTTTGCTTATATTCACATATATTGAGCGAATTTGATGGCGTACTAGCCAGACTAACTCACTCGCAACAACCTTTAGAGTTCAGATACCTGACAAATTACCTCAGATCGAGATCGTCGTCGTCCAGATCCGGAAAGTCCAGCGCGTTGGGCGACAGTAGCGTGTCGGTCCAGTTCAAAAGGTTGTTCACTTCGTCTTCGTCGAGCGAGTCCTCCAAGTCTGGTACTTGTGTTGCCGTTGTCTCTCCCAACATCGGAGAAGGCTCGTAGGGTCGCAAGAACTCCCAGTCTTCATGGGTAGGTGCTGAATGTCGGATGGGAGGCAATCGGAAGTCATCAGGATCGCTATCTAATCCGCCACCACACACCGCAAGATCGCCAGCTTCAGGACCATGAGCAGTCGGCTGATGTATTCGAGGCAGCGCCACTCCACCCGCACTACTACTATTCCTGGTGGTACCTGCTTCTGAAGAAGAAGCGAGGGTGGTGTGTACAGAGGCTGCAGCTGGGTCAGCGGCAGCAGTTGCAGCGGTTTTGATCCACTTGGAGAACATTTTCTTGCGCCGCTGCACTTCTTCCAGCGCAGTCAACTGCGAAGTCACCTTCTTCTTTTTCTTTAATCCAGGCGGACGCAACGGCTGCTTGACTGTTGCTGCTGCGGTAGCCACACTGGAAGAGTCTTGATCTCCTTCGTGAGTCTCCTGGTTGTTCGGCTTTGATGCCCTCGCTTGGCCCATCGATTCATTTCGAACCCGTCGACTTGTGGAACTAGACGACGCTACAGACTGCGATGACGCCGGTCGAGCGAGACTCGCAGCAGATGACGCTCGACTCGAAGATGTCTCGGGCTTTTCGCGACGCGTGGAGCAAGCAGCAGCACTGCTCTTGGACTTGGACGCCAGCAGCAGCGACGGCAGCTTCGCCATCATCGGCTGCATCAGTTCTCGTATCCTGATAGCATTATTAAAGAAGCGCTGTTATACATCTATCCACTGCTTTATCAATACACACAATGTCTACAGAGCATACCGTGCTTCATCGCCCTCGGGGATCTGCTCACGCAGCTGCTCCTCCCACTCTTTGCGCAGGCGCTGGATCGCATCGTCCTGGATCTTCGCGAGGCGGTACTCCTGCCACGGACCAATGTACATCGTGTCGTGGCAAAGAAAGAGGCTTTAGCGACCACAGGTAACCGAGAGCTATTGCAGGGCCTCGCTTCAGCAGCAGCTTCACCGTCACTGCTTGCCTTCTTTATCGGGCAAGCGCTATGTGCTCGCGACGCTTCGCATACATTGCGTTGCACTTGGCAGCTCTTCATTATTTTTGATGGGTATTTTTAGGTTTATAACTGTCTATGATTGGCTGAAAACTGGTTGGATACAATCCTAAATATCCAATCAACGATATGCAAAAACAATATCGTACTTTAGTGAAGTGTGGCGTTATTGACGCGCATGAAGCAAACATTGCCATACCGGTATTGCCATTGCTGAACAGGAAGGAAGCGGAGCAATTGACGAGGGATGGTGCGACGCACGCTGGCAGCAAACGCGCCCGCGATCGTGTTCACGGGACTGGTCGCGTTCACGGGTTACGCCGTGTTCTTCGCGCACAACCAGCAATTCACAGAGAAAGAGGTGCGTGAGTGAGTGAGTGATTGGCGGCAAGCACGGCAAGGCGGCGTTTGAACGAAGAGCTCAATCCGCATTGCGTGCTTGTATTGGGGCACTTTATACGTGCATCTCTACTGCAGCGCACGATAAAGCGAGCGTCCATCACCGGGCATGCGTATGTGTGCGCTAACATGAGCTGCGTCTCTCGTTGTGTGGGATTGTACGTGCAGCAAATGAGAAATGGCGTCATCCGCGACATCAAGCGCGACCGCCTCAAGCGACGAGAGTTCGAGCGCCAGCAGCAAGAGCAGCAAGAGCAATAACAATTGGACCGAGTGAGTGTGATGATATGCGGGCATCACAAGTAAGTCGATAGATGTGAAAACAAGCAAATAAACAAGCGAGAGCAGCCACAAACGGTGCGACGCAACCCAGCGCGCAGCTCCATTTGCCAACTCTAAAGCACAAGATTTCAAACAGGATACGGCAATGACGCTACCGCTTCACACGCGTCGTCATTCCGCACACTCGCGCGTGACAGAAATTGGTTAGTGATATGCGTGTTCTGAGCAACTGCCAGGCTATAAATAGCGGCACCAAACGAGCATGACGCCCGAAATAGCCCATCCAGCCCAGGTCACCACTACCGCTGCTGCCTAGTGCACCACACCAAAGCAGAACAGAAGCGCAGCGGACATCAGTTCGCGCCGCTGATCCATGAGCATCTGTGAACGCACACGCTGAGCACCAAGAGCGAGCGATTCACGACATTCTTCCGTCCTTCCTTGAGCCTCCGAATCATCACACATCTGGATCTGCCATGGTCAGCGACGTTGCCACCGGGAACCACAATACCTTGGACGATACGGAAAATGCCAGTGAGGGTCATCATGACGGCAACAGTAGCAGCAACACAACTCGAGAACTATCGTTCGCCTTCCCACTAACAGGAGGAAATTCGAGTAGCACACCAAGTGATACCTCCAGTGCTGAGGCGATTATCGCAGTGGACGACATCGTGATCCAGCCGCGGGGCAAACTCAATTTGCCAGCGCTCCACATTCCGTCCGCACCAGCCTCTTCACTCCCAGTGCCACCACCATCGCCATCGCCATCGCCACTGCCGCTCTCGATCCCGTCGCTGGACAAAACCCAGAAAGTGGGGCCGCAGAACTTTGAGAAGATCCGCATCCTCGGCGCTGGCGCCACGGGACGCGTGTACCTCGTCAAGAGCATTGTAAGCGAGGATGCGTATGATGATGAGTGGCTGGCTCAAAGGGCTCTTAGCACTATTGAGTGTAGACTAACCGAATGCTGTTGTTACTACCATAGGGTCTACCAAGCGAGGACTTTTACGCCATGAAAGTGGTCAAGAAGAGCGAACTCGTCAAGCGCAATCGGGTATATAGTCGCTCTTCATAGGGTCCCTCCATCGGTTCCTAAACGTATCCTCATCTCACTATCTCTAACGTTTACATTCTACAGGTGCAGCGCATCCTGACCGAGAAGCAGATCCTCTCGGTGGCCAACCACCCGTTCGTCGTGACACTCCATTATTCCTTCCAGACTGCCGAGTACTTTTACCTGATCATGCAGTACTGCGCCGGTGGTGAATTCTTCTCGCTCCTGAGACGCCAGGAGAAGCATCGGCTCTCTGAGGCGCACGCCAAGTTCTACGCCTCCGAGGTGCTCATCGCGCTCGAGTACCTTCACTTGCTTGGCATCATCTACCGCGATTTGAAACCCGAGAACATCCTCGTTCACGAGTCCGGACACGTTATGCTCTCGGACTTCGACCTCGCGCACGAACTCAAGAGCAAATCGGGCGTCGCAGTGTCGCCAACTAGCTCGTTCATGAATGTCACGGGTTTCAGCAGCAGTAGCTGCAATAGTCCAATTGGTGGTGGTAGCTCGCAGTCGCCGACGTCCTTGGGTTCCTCGAGTCCAGTGGGAAACCAAGAGAACTCGCTCTGGTTCCGCGTGGTCGACCGAAAGAAGTCGACGATCTCGCCCAACGCACTGCCAGCCACTCGGCCCCCACCATTGTCGTCGTGTCTGCCATTCCTGAAATGCCTCTGTGGCACACCGATCACGTATCCAATGATGGATACCGAGTCGCACATGAAAATGAGCGAGAAGCGCACGTCCTTTGTGGGGACCCACGAGTACGTGGCGCCAGAGATCATCGCCGAGGAAGGGTACGTGGGCTCGGTCGACTGGTGGGCGTTCGGCATCTTGCTGTACGAGATGATCTACGGCAAGACACCGTTCAAAGGTTTGACGCAGATCCAGACGCTCGAGAACATCTTGGACCTGAGCGAAGAGATTGACTTTCCGCAAGAAGTGGACGTGAGCGAGGACTACAAGGACCTGATCCGCAAACTGCTCGCTAAGACCGTGAGTCGGCGTCTGCAGAACCCGCTTGAGATCAAGGCGCACCCGTTTTTCCAAGAGATCGTCTGGCCATGTAAGTTTGACCATACGTGATCGCGTACTTGTTATTTTGCTTAGGTTGTGTGGTATACTGTGCGTTTAGACTGACTTTTGATTTTGGGCTTATTCTGATGGGTATTCTGTTGGTGTGGTTCACAACAGTGATTCGCCACCAGAAGCCGCCGATTGTGCCGGACTTCGTGCACACGCTCAAGGAGAAACAGTTCTCCATGGAAGAGATCGACGCGTTCGACGACGAAGTGCCGTACGCGAGAGGCGTCTCATCGCCCAACACGCCTCGACGGAAGAAACCCTCCGTGTCAACAACGCCGAGTGCATCACCCAGGGCAATGCCGCCAGGTTCACCCGAGAATCTGCAGTCTACATTCGATGCCACACCAGTCACTATATCAGAAGCCCCGCACAGTCCACCACACAGTCCGAATACACGGACTTCGCAAGCGAATATCAGCGACCAAGCCACAGTCATTTCAAATGATACTCCAGCAGCCGACAACGATGCAAATCTATCTGACGGGGACGCGGTGACAGGGGGTGAATCACCTGTGACAGCGCACAATTTCGACTACGCTGGCGGATCGAAACCTGGGTACTGGAGCTCGGCAGAATCCAGTCGCACGCTCCACCAGAAGCTCTCAGAGATGCGGGTCGCGGTGCCTGAAGAAGATCTCTCCAAGTCCCAGTGCGAATGAAGAGAAGACGCACGACAGTAACTCGATGATGTTGACTGCTTGCTTGGATGCGCGCTCTAATTTATCACCATTCTTTCGTGTCGGACGAACTGTAGACCCACCCATTGGTGGATTCAAAACTAACCCACGCGCCTAAATACAAGCTTGATTTGACAATAAGCCTCACTTGTGTAGCTAGCTCTTCAGGGTGTCCGTTCATGCGTATTAAGACTGAGCAAGCACTTGACCTGACACTGCTTGCGTCGCAGCGAGGACGAACTGCTCGCACTGGGTCGGATCCAAGTACGCGTACTTCAACTGGATCATTTGCGTCCACTCGTACCAGAACGCTGACATCTCTTCGCTGAGTTTCACAGTAGTATCTTGTCCATTCTCAGTTTCGGGACTAGAGCTTGGACTTGAAGAATCCTCTCCTTGTGTGTGGATACTCAATCCCAGAGCTGTAAGAACACGCTTCAGGTCCCACTGCTGCGATGATACTGGTAAAGTAACGAAACCCGGGGTTTCATCACTTTTGAGGGTCGTGATATGGCAAAACGCAACCAGCTCTAGCGGATATTTCAGCACGTGGATCGTCTGGACGTCCGACAGCAGCACGAGACTTTGATGAGAGCACAGAGCATTAAACTCGTGCATCAGCGACTCCGATTGCACAAACGCCCCCCCTCCTCCTCCGCTCGCCGTCATCGTCGACAGGTTCACGAGATCGAATTTCTCAATCACGTCGTCCAGTACGACAATCGCAGCATCAATAGCATCCGGAGCGTTGCTGATACTCTCAAGGACCTTGTGAGCGCTTGCGAACACCAACCTCCAGACTGGATCTGCAGCAGAACTTGGGTCTTCGCTGCGTTGAGGAGGTCGGGTGGCGCTCAAGCGGCTGAACAGTTTCTGCTGAAATGGTAGCAATAGCAGCAACTGACTGAGCGCGTCTCCATTTTCTCCTGCTGCGAGCTGTTGTTCCAGATTTGTCCGCATCCACACCGAGACCCAAGCATCCATGAGTCTTGAGACGGAGTTCCCAAACTCGAGCGGCAGGTAGAGATACACCACGTAGTCTGCAAATACCTGCTCCCAGGAATTCTCTTCGCCACCACCGTTGTTGTTGGTTGTAAGAGCCGCGGCGATCGACTGCGAGTAGATGATGGCGCTTGCGAGCCACGTGTTGAACCGCACAAAGACTCGAACACCTCCACTATCGACTTGGTCGTCAGGTTCTTGTTCATCCATATAACCATTTTGAAGCCGCTTGGTCAGCGCAGTATTACCCCTCGCATCCCCAGGAAGCTCTGAGCCAAGTTCCACTTTCTCCTCCGACACTTTCGCTCGAGCCACGCGCAGAGGGTCAACTTGAACAAAGAGAACCTCACATTGATTGTCCTCTTGAGCAACTCCATCATCTGACACTTTGGGCGGCGAGAGCACCGCCAGGATCGCTTGCGTGATCTCCAGTAAGCTCGTGTCGAAATCGCTCCAGAGCGCTTGCGGAATTCGGGACTGAGAGAACGACGCCGTACAAAGCAGCGCTACCAGTAGGTAGCTGTGCTTCGTCATGCGTTCCCCATTCGGAGACTGTTGCATGAGGAACTCGAGACTCGACAATAGCTCGTCCACCGGTGTGAGCGCGCGCGATTGCTCTGAATAGACCATGCAGTCGAAGAAGCAGAGCAGCCAGTGTTGCACGGCCTGTTCGTCGAAGAGCGACGCCGACCACGAGATATCGTGACAGTTGAACAGCGCAGACGACAAACCGACAATGCTGAGCGCGTTCGATAACCTGTTGACAGAGTCATCACCTTCATCAAACATCTGCTGATGGTGATCATCCTGTTGGTTGATTCTGTCCAAGTACGAGAGACACTCGGTGCTCAGACTCAGGCGCAGCGTCTCGATCGCAACCTCGACGAGCAAGACGCTCGAGATCCGCTGCGTCGTCTTCATGAGTGCGTCTCGTGACTTTGTGGACGTGCAGCTGATGATCGCGTTCATCACAACGTCTGTGAGCTCACATAGGTCAGGCACCACGAAAGAGTACACGAACGACCGGATGAGCAGCTCAAGGCGGACACTCGAGCCCATGGACATCCCCATCGTGTGCTCGTCCTCGTGATGAAAGCCATAGCTCCCTGCGAATGCAGTGAGCGCATAAACAAGATCCTGGTCCACAGGGGTGACTGCTTGCCGGATTTCGTGAATCATTTCGTCCGGCAACCAGCACATGAGACGATTACAGAGCACCACAAAGCTCAGTTTGGTCTCTTTCCCAAAGGCTGCTCGCGGATCGTTGAGCTGCATGAGCGCTATCCATCGCGAGACGTGTTGGACGAGATCTTCAAGAGCCACTGAGTCGCTTTTCAGTTTCTCGACTGCTTCGCGCACCTGGAGGATTGTTTCAGTGTGCAACTGGTACATGAACTTCACCAGCGGATCGCTTGAATGGGAGATCGGTCCGATTTGCTTCACGGAAGTACCATGGATGAGTACTGGTGTTGGGAGTTCATCCTCTTGGGGATCGCTACCAGTGGGAGGAACATGCGAACCACCGCCGCCACCACCACCATTAATCGGATATCTGTTCTCGAGACGATTCTTGATACGTGAAAGCACGTGGAACAGTTTTCCCTCAAGCGCCGATGGGCAATTCGTCACACTCTGAAGCACATCGCCCAGAAACTGTAACACTTCGCCCCGACCGTTCGCCAACGCGCTTTCCGACTCGTAGATCTGCAAAATGTTGACAAACACGTGCAACTTCAATACACTCGCACGCCCCCACAGTCTTCTTAAAGGTCTTCGTCTTCCTCTTATGTTGCCGGTTGCCTTGAGTTGATACGCGTCCCAGTCGGTGCAGAAGCCCAACAGAAGTGTCGTAACGGTGGGACTTTCGTGGTGCGCTTGTAAACCTTCGACAACTTGGCTGAGGATTACAAAAAACTGGTCCTCTTCTGCTTCACTTGCCTTCGCTCGTCCTTGGGCTTTTGAGTCGCTGTGTTGGTTCGTACAAAGCGCTTTAATACACAACGCCAGGGCTGGGAAAAAGAGCTGATCTAAACCACGTCGATACGTCAGGCTCAGCTCCATACTCCACGCGCGAGAGCAGTGGTGCATCTGAGTTTGCAGCAACTGGACGATCAGCTCGCTTACCCAGTGTGAGCCTTGTCTTTCTCTTCCTTCTGATACTGATACTAGGATTGAAGTTATCGCCTCTCGCACGAATTGCAAGTCTTCCTCTGTGCGCACGAGCGGCTCTCGAAACGAAGATCCATTGCCAGCACCACTTGATATAGATTGTCCATTATCTGCAACAATCGCACGAATGATGCGCTGCAAGTAACTCGCAAACGCAGTCTTGAACGCACCGTGTTGCTGAAAAATGGACGCCTTATCGCTGGTGTCGTTGGCATAGAGCTGCTTGCAGCAGAGCTTAAGTCCATTCAACCAACTCAAACCAGATGAATGCACACCACTGACTGTTGATCCGTCCATCGGACGAGGGAGCAGCAAGATACGATCCCAGTGTCTGCAATACGGTGGTCGTTGCAAGCCATCACCGGCATCATCACAGACGAGCGCATCAGCAAAGATAGCGTACAGAGAATGTAAGAGCCCGACGAGTTGCTCACCGCCCGCTGGCGTCTTCGCGATGCCCTTCTTATTGACTTGTAACCGAGCAGCAAGACTGTTGTCTTCTGCTTCAAGCCACACCTGCCAATCAGAATCGCTGAGCAATTGCTCCAGGTACGAGCGACAAACTGCTGCAACCGAGTTGCTCACTTTCGTTGTTATCGTCGTGCTTGACTTTTGTATTCGCGAATGGTGGTGGCTTCCGATGGCTGAGAGGGTCCCCAGTGCTGTGATCGAGCTCCAGGCTTGCAGGAACAGCAGGATCGCGGTGAAGCCATCAATCTGTAGAGCTCGCAGCACTTGACAGACGAGTCGGTACCCTGGAAGACTTGCTGTACTATCGCTGCTGCTGCTTCTGCGGAGTTTGACGTTGTTGCTGCTAATTGTGCTTAAGCTCGGAATGCGAATGAAGGAATCCACTTTCGCGCAGTGGCCAATGACCTCACTCACGCACACGTGCTTTGCTGGAGCGAAGCGCTGAAGCTCTCGTTCCCACACGTTTCCCCACAGCACCACGTTGGCATCAAGTGCTGCTGCGCTCTCATTTTGTACTAGTGCTCTTGAATTTGATATCGTGCTCCAGCGAATCTGCTTGTACCTCGTTACACTCAAGGTCCACCGGTGCTGCAGTGTGCCACCGTACAGTTGACTATTACTTTGCAGCTGTATCCGAGCGCTTGCACGCGTTGCGAGCCGCAGTTTCACGTCAGACCTCGCTAGTAAATTGCGCAAACTCACGAGCTTGGACATTATCGCGCTCTTGTTCTCATCTGGAAACAACTCTTCATTCTCCACGCCATCAAGCACCTTCTGAACCGTTGAGCTCAGTCTCTGGAGCTCGATCCAGGGAGTGCTGCTGACATCAAATGGTTCGTCCAATTGACCGCAAAACTCGCAAACTGGTGCAAAAGCGCTTCTCGCTGGTTCTCGTTGCTCTGCTTTCCTCGTACCCCCTAGGCTCGCGTTCGTCCGACTGGGCGTAGCTCCGACAGCTTTCGCTTTGCCTCGTGCTCTCTTGTTCGTCAACGCTTCAAGTACTTCTTCCTGCAGACTCGTGCATACGTCCTCGATCAGTCGCTGACTCGCGTCTAAACTCCCTTGTAGCCCGCGCTTGTCGGTTATGTTGCTGTTGCTGTTGTTCTGGTGGTTTGCAACCAGAGCGACATGTTCTAGCACCACATGGAGCAGCAGCATGCGCACGCGCAATGGCAACTCGCTCGTTTGGCGGTTCTCACGCACCAGCAACAGCACGTCGCCCAGCCCATGCGCAAGCGTCTTCGCGACAACCAAGCGCACAAAATCGATCTCGCGCACGTGTAGCAGACCGCACTGGTAGAACAGCACGCTGAGCGCATTCACGCTCTGCACGACAATCGCACGCTGCCTCGCGTATGTAATTGACACAGGCGTGACAAGCCTGTCCTGCTGATGTTCTACGTACTGCTGCTGCTGTAGTGCTTTATCGTCGACGTACTGATCGCAGAGCTCCTGCCATCGTGAGAGCACGTGACGTTTGAGTACAGGGTGGCGCCGCAGGTGGTGCCAGTCGTCCGGCAGCGGCTGCAGCGCGAGACACTCGCAGAGCGGGTGCTGTGGGCGCATCGATGTGGCTCTGGAGGGCGTCAATGGTGGGTGCTGAGATGTATGGTGACGGTGCTGCTGCTGCTGCTGTTGTTGGACCCTGTGGCGCGCGGGTCTTGCGAAGAGCTGCTGTACGCCGCGGTCGAGGGCGTCCAGCGCGGGCTGCATCTTCCAAGCGATTTGGTGCTGCACGAATTGCTTTGCTTTTTGCCAGACGGATAAAGGGAATCCCCACTCCTATAAGCGATAGATCGAGGTTTTATCGCTTAAAAGAGTATTTGTTTTTAGACGACTGTCTACTGAACAACTCGTTGGCAAAGTGTCAAATACCAGACTGGTATTGCGATGCCTGGAGGATTCGAGCCCACCAGCTTTGTGGCGGCATCCCAGCTCATCACGCACGACCAAGAAGGAGATCAAGAAGCGGGGGGATCGAAGTCCCGACTCGACGGTCAGCTGGATGTAGTTCTGGTAGTGGTGGTAAAATGGACCCAGTCAGGTCACTTGACGGCAGTCGTCGATCGCCTCAGATGGTAGGCCACCTACAAGCGCCTTCGTTCGACGCTCCTTCGACTTGGTGCGCAGTTTTTGCGGTGCCAAAGAGAATGCAAAACAAAAATCCGAAGCAACGATCAAGAAAAAACATAAACTGTCGATTGCTCTTCAGAATTAAAGACTCGTGTGAACAAATGAATCTAAGACATAGAGATATTCACACACCTTCATTCTTCACAGCCAACCAAGAAAGCACTCGAGACGCACAATCCTCCAGCGAGCGCTTCTGAGATAAGGGAGCCAACGTGGCGGCGCGATCCTATGCTACTTAATACTGGTAGCCACCACCGTATGGGTTCACTCCAGGCATGCCACCCATTCCCATTTGTGGTTGACCATAGCCCTGGCTCATGCCCATGCCTGGTTGTGCGTAGCCCTGGTTCATGCCCATGACCGGGTTCATACCCATGCCGACACCGTACTGCGCCGATGGGTCGTTGTACGCGGTCGCGGCAATCGCCATGATTGGCTGCAGACCTCCACCCATACCGTATCCGGCATCGATTGGAGCAGTGTCAACAGCCGCCTCCTGCTTCACACGAGTTCGCTCATCCAAAGTCTTCACCTTCTCGTTCAGGTTCTTGATGAACTGAATCATGTATGGCATCACAAAGTCGACGTAGCCGTTGCGCCAAGCGAGCTCTAATGCGACATCAGGCTTGATCAACTTGTAGCAAGTGAACAGGGTCGCCGCGAAGCACTCCTTGTCATGCACCGTGACGAAGAAACGGAGAATGTCCTCCGCGAGCTCTGGGTCATCCGAGTCAGACGCGCAGTCGATGCAGTCCTTGTACATCTTGTCCGCCTTCGACAGCTTCACAGACTGCGGGTATCGCTTGTTCTTTCGGTACAAGTACGCAGCAATGCGACGGAATTCCAGCAGTTCGTGCTTCTCCAACTTCTGAGCCAAAGTGATCTGGTCAAAGTTGTCGTACGAGTCGATAGACTCGCGCACGCCGACGTAGTCTTCATCGTCCACCAAGATCTCGTTCAGGGCTTCATTCACCGCAGACAAGTTCTCCTTCTGGACGTCCTTCAAGTACTCCACAACCAAAGGAAGGTTGTTGGTCTTGCGAAGCTGGTGAACCACGCGGGCGTGGTCAAGGTTCGGAGTCAGCACTTGCAAGAGACGAGTGAGCTCCAGTGGGTGCTGCTCAAGGTAGAAGTTGATCGCCTTGTAGTGGATCTCCTGGTTGCGAACCTTCTGGATGCAGTCCAAGAAAAGGTCGTGGGCAAAAGCGACTGGGTGGTCAACCATCGTGCGCACGGCGTTGTCGAACTGACCGTCCTCCTTGTACAAGTACACAGCGTGGTCCCAGTGGAGTCCCTTCTCGCAGGCGCGCAACACCTTCGACACGTTCATACGCGTGTGGAAGATCTTGATGTGCTCCATCAGCTTGGTTGGAAGGTACTTCGAGTACAAGATGGCAAGCTCAGTGAAGATACCAGCGTGCGCACCTTCCAGACCGAGACCTTGCTCCATCAACTTCAGCAGCTCAGTGGAGTGACCGCGGCGCTCGTAGTGCAGGATCAGCTCTTCCAAGTGGTCAGGGTGAACCATAATGTGCAGGCCACACAGACCAGCAAGACGGAACTCACCCACGTCAACGCAGGCGTAGTTCACCTCCTTCCACGTGCCGACGGAGTTCGCCTTGGTAGCGGCGTCCACAGCCTCTCTGAACTTGCCGAGACGCACGTAACAGATCGCAAGCTTCGCGTTGTTGTTGATGTTCATGAACAGCAGCTTTGCAGCGTTGTACATGCCTTCATCGTAACATCTCTCACCAATGTTCTGGATCTGAGCAACGTTTGGAGCCGAAATGAACTCTTCCAAGTCCGAGTACTTCTCGCACTTGGCGTACGCGTAGATGAGAGACGTGTCAAGGTACTGCTCCTTCACGGTGTTTCTCGCCATCTTCAAGTACGGAATGAGCTCGCCGTAGTCGTTCGCACGCTCGGCAGCAGCAATCACATCCACGTAAGCGCTGGCGTCGTTAGCCTTGATGAACGCAGACAACGAGTCGTGCACCAAGTTGCGATCAAGCTGGGACTTCGCCAACTTCGACCACACTTCAGACTCGTTGCAGCGGTCAGCAAACTCGTACGCACGCTCCAAGTCGTTGATGTTGTCCAACAAGACAGCAATCGCATCCACGTTGTGCTTGGTCTTCTTGTAAATCACAAACGCTTCTTCGTAGAGCTGGTACTGCTCACCAACAGCAATGCGAGCGATATCTGGACCATCGAAGTTGTCCAAACGGTTGACGTAGTCCATCACCTTCTCCTTGCCCGCCTTGATGGCAGTCAAAATCAACAAGTTCTGCAGGTTGCGGTTGTTCGAGAAGTCCGTTCCTTGCAACACGATGCGCTCGAGCAGCTCAATCAACTCGCTCGGCAGCTCCGCGTTCATGAACGCACGCACAGTGGTGGACACTTCGTCTGGGTTCTTGGTCTCTGGGAGAGCCGTTTGCACAACTTGGTCGATCAAAGCACGTCTGTTTGGAGTCTCCGCTTCTCCCTCTTCTTGCTTCACAAGAACCTTGCCCCAAAGGTCCAGGTCCTGACGCTCAACAAGGTAGCGCGCCAGATCCTTGAACAAACCGTTCTCCGTGGTGACACGGATGAGGTCCTCATCACAAGCACCACCAGCACGACGGTACGCCAAGAAAGCAAGTGATGGGTCGAGCTTCTCGCAGAACAAACCGACCACTTGCGAGTCATAGAACTGGTTGTTCGTCAGGAACTGCTGTGGCTCTCTGTTCAGCGTGATGTAAATCTTACCGATAGCGTTGTGGGTGGCAGTCTCAGTGTTGCCCTGGGAGACGCGAGTCTCCAGCCAAGGCTGAAGCAAGCGAAGACGGTTGCGCTTCTCCACCTGGTCGACCAAGTCGTCCACTGGGCATTGCGGAATCTGGTTCAGCAGGTTCTTGATGTAGTCTTCATTGCAGTCCAAGTCGAGGAGCTTGCCAACCACAATCGGGGTCTTCTGAGGGCTAACCTTCGTGACGTACACGTCAATGTACTTCAACAGGTTGTTCGAGTATAAGTACTGCGTCAATTCCTCCACGAAATCGTAACGGTCGCACACGTGGATCAAAGGACGAGGGTCCTGGAGCTTCGACTCCTTCAAGAACTCCTTCACGCGGACAGCGTCGTACACAGAAGAATCACGGCACACGCGCTCCACTTCCTTGAACTGACCCATCTTGGTAGCAGCCTCAATGTATTTGAAGTGAACATCTGGGTCTTGCGAGAAGTTGACGATGGATCCCAAGAAGTAGTACAACCCGTCGAACGACTTGAACTTCTCGAAAATGTCAATCAGCTCCTTGCCACCGAGCTGCTCAGCGTACTTCGTGGCAACCTGAACAACGATTTGCAAGTTCTGGCGCATGTTGTGGGCCAACAAAGCGTTGATAAGCTCCATCGAGACTTCGCTGGTGAGAGTACCGAAGAACGTCACGATGAACTCGTGGTTGATCGCCTGGGTGTTCACAACAACGCGCTTGAGGTCTGGAAGCTCGGTGTAGTGCTCCAACGCACGCTGGAACAGTCCCGCCTTCTCGCAAAGAGCAGCAATGCGTGGCTTGTCGTAGTGCGAAAACATGTTGTTCGACAAAATCGCATCAGCAACCTGAGGAGATCCACCGAGCAAGTTGATTTCCAACAAGCGAGTCTGCAAGAATCCTTCTTCCGGGCGGTTGTTCTTCAGAGCTTCAAGGAGGAACGCAGTCGTTTCTTGAATACGGTTCACTTGCATGAAGATGTCAACGACAGAGTTCACGTCAACAAGTGGACCGTTGTCCGCGACAGCGAGCTTCTGGGCAAAGTCCAACGCGCCTTGTGGGTTCGCGCGGACCAAGTTCTGAAGCATGAAGGTGTAGTCGCAACGAAAGTTCGTTTGGACAGCGTACGCGACGATCTTGTCGAACTCACCACGCTGGACGAAACAGTTGATCACCTTCTCTGGCACTTGGGCTCGCAGGTAAACGGAAAGCGCCATCGTCGTGTCAGACTGAGCGACAAGGTCACCGAGCTCTTCCGAGCATTCGAGCTTGTCTTCAGCGAGCCACTTCTGAAGAAGCTGGCCACGTCCTTGCATCAAAACCGGACGAGCAAGCTCAATCGACTCCATCTTGTTCAGCGTTCCCTTCTCCAACAGCACACTGAAGTACTGCAGGATAGGCTGTGGCTGACCAGGCTGCGCAGGCATCTGCTGGAAGCGCTGAATGGTTTGCGGCGTTCTCAACGCACCCTGAGGAGAAGCGGCGGCGAGACGAGCGGCACCTTGGATGTCGTTCACGGACACCAAGCGGTTGAACTCCGTGAAGTACAACTCTTCAGCACCAGGCAAGTCCAAACGCGTCGCCAACGAAAGCGCAAGCTGCGAGTCTCTCAGCGTGTTCACGACGTACGGCACAAGCTTCGTGCGGTTGATAGCGAACTGCAAAAGCTGACCACGGCGGGTGATACCGAGCATACCCTTCGACTTTGACTCAAGCGTGGTCACAAAAGTGGTGTCCTGAGACACTCGAGCACGGTACAGAGGCTTGCCAGTGTGCGCGTCAAAGAGGAAGAGGTAGCCCATCTTGGTGATCATATAAATAACG
Organism: Pythium sp. MPC-2022a; assembly: GCA_038050625.1. Taxonomy (NCBI): domain Eukaryota; phylum Oomycota; class Peronosporomycetes; order Pythiales; family Pythiaceae; genus Pythium; species Pythium sp. MPC-2022a. Next base: position 17,600 of record JALBZB010000438.1, read on the forward strand.
TCGTCATTTGGAGTGACCAGCATCGACACTGGGAAATCGTTCTGGGCGTCGGCGGCAAACGGAATGTTCGATGGTGGGAGACGGAAAACGCCACCCGGAGCATCTCTGTCGCGACCAACTTCCATGATGAACAACTGCTGCGGAGTGTCACCCTTCGTGCCAGCGAAAATCAGAACCTGACCTGGGTCGGTTCTTCCTGGAGGCGTCATTTCGGCGAACGCACCGGCGTGGCCCTGCAGCACCTGGCTGACCTTCTTCTCCATCGAGTAAAGCTGCATGTTGCCAACGATTCGGCCTCCTTCGCCCTGAGCGATGCCGACCAAAAGCATCCAGTTGTTGTCGCCCGAAGCTTCGTAGCTGATGATTTGGGTGCCTGGACCGAGGGTCGTGTGACGGTCGAAGACCTTCACTGGAGCGGAGTCGCCTTCAATACTCCAGTGGTACACAGCCGACGAGGTGACCAGCGCAATCAAGTTGACTGAAATCCATCGCCAAAACACCACTGGCTCGCTCATCAGGTGCGACTTCATCTTCGCGCGAAGCTCCATGTTGAAAATCTGGAGCTGGTTCTCTGATCGCAACGCAATCACTTTGCTGACAGGGTTCATGATCGCCGCCTCAGCGTTGATCGGTCGTCGCTGCACGCTGTTGCCAGCCGACAAGTCCACGATCACAACACTCGCCTGACCGTTCACTTGCTCACAGACGCAGACAAACTTGTCTGACTCCATCGTCGTTGTGCCAAACTTGACATAGTCCGGGTTCACACCGAGGGCGCCCAACTGCAACATCACAAAACAATAGCATACACACACAGTACAAGGTTAGAGCCCACTTCAACTACATCACCACACAACTCTCTCATCAGACGTCTGCTCTTAGTACTCGCATGCGCACAGTCACTAAATCGACAAATTTCTATGCATCTGCTCCCCCTTTTTATTTTCTCCCCACAGCTGCTTTTTGTCCCCCACACAAAAAGATCTTTTTCTCCTATTTGAAGGGGGGGGAAAGACCATGGAGGAAGCAGATCGCGCATACGCGTGCGGCAATAACAGAGAGGCAATGAGCTACTGACACACACGCAGTGTTGCTACTTACGTTGAGGACTTCGCCAAAGGTGATTGGGAGATCTTGCGCCATGGTGCTGTTGGTGGATCTTCAACTGACTTGCTTTCTTTTTCTTTCTCTCTCTCTCGCTTGCTTCGTACAGAGGGTTTCACAGATCAAAGTAGTCGATATCGCTCTCTCTCTTGCAGTGAGTAGAGCAAATGCCGATGTTTTCTCTGCGCTTACTTCTGCTGCGGACGCCTCGCTCGCTGTGCTGCTGCTGCTGTCTGCGTCTGCCCCTCTTCCGTTTCACGACTGCGCGTTGCGGGCTTTTGCAGGAAGAAGGGGGGCGAGACCGGGGGGAGGGACGCGCGGCGGCTTGGGGCAGGAACGCCGAGGTTTTTCGAGTTGAAGTGGCAAGGTTTTTCAGATGCGTGACATTCACTCCGACGTAAAGATCGGGGCGGCTTGTCCAAGCGCGCTTAAATTTTTCAGCGCCAGCGTTGATATTATTTTTATTTTTTTGGGGGATTTGTAAGTTGTGCATGTTCAATGGTGTGCACGTGTGCTATTTACATGCTGTGACGACGGAGGGGGTTATGAGCCGCGAATGCCAAAGAGAGGCAGTAGCAAAATAGTGCCTTTGTAGGCGCAATCGACGATAACAGTGGTCAAGGAAACCAGACTCGCATGCACAGATCGATGAGAATGCATGCAAAGCATGGGTGTTGAAGCGGAAGAGGGGCTGATTATTTTTAAGCGCGCTTGGAAAAGCTCAGTGGGCAGGCGTGTTGGTTTCAGGAAAAGCATGCGTGGCGAGGTTTTATGCGGCGGTTGTTACGGATCTGCGAGGTTTTTCATGCGATTGTGGCCAATGACAAGACGACAAATGTACCATTCTTGGGTTCCATGGGACGATGCTGCAAAAATTGCAAAAAGAAAATGGAAATGCAACCGCCCACTAAACATGCCCATGCGGATGGCAATGCCCATGCGGGTGACAATACCCATGCAACCAAAGCACTGTCAAAGCCCAGACAAATGGGTTCACAGCTGCTGCTGTTATTGTTGTATAGCATAGCTGGTAAGATCGCTCGCTACATGGCTACACAACAGCTTGCTTCGTACACGTACGCATTAGATGAAAAGTGAGAACGTACGATTTGTTTAGAATGCAAACTCCGCGGATGTGGTGAGCGTGAGCCCCTTCTTTGCCATGTCGTCCAAGAACTCCTGGCCAGCGGACTCGAAGCCCGTCACGGGCGACGCGCAGTCGGTCAGCAGCACCAGGTCCTGGATGCGCTCGGCAGGCCACGCGTCCACGAGGTCGCGCACCGTGTAGTTCACGCAGTGCGAGAGCGCCTCGCCGCAGATCACCACCTTGTCCGCGTGCTTGAGCACGTTAATGAGGTTTTGGTCCAAGCTGGGAGTGGCAAGTCAACACAACGCACAGGCAGTTAAGTTAGAATCCACATTCACACAACACAGTCAGCCATCATTCAATAATTACCTTGTCGCTGGGTCGTGTGGCAGCTCGAACTCCGCGCGCAGAGCCGAATAGTGCTCCGTGAACGAATTGCTGCCCTTCATCACGTACTGGATCTGCTTGAGTGACTGCTTGGTCCACTCGAGCGCGGCGTTGCGCACGTTCTCGACCAGGTTGTGGCCGGGCGTGCCGATGATGCAGTGCTCGGGCCAGATACAGAGCGTGAACTTGCCGCTCTTCTCGAGTGACTGCGTGTACGCGAGCGCGTACTCTTTAAGGCTTGCGTCGCGTGGTTTCCACACGCAACCAGCGACGTCCTGGCTCGTGATGAGCGTGAACGGCGCGGGGGACTCGCCCTCCGCGTTCTCCCAGAAGATGCCGTGCGCGATGTGGTAGCGCTGGTGCGAGTCGAGCGTGAACACGAGCTGCACTAGACTGGCGCTGTGCTTGGTGATGAACGCCGCGATGCGCTCGGCGTCGTCATTCGCCGTCGGGATCGCGAGCGAGCCGCCCGGGTGGAAGTCCACCTGCTGGTCGATCACGAGCAGGCAGAGCCCGCCCTTGGCGACGCCGCCGGCGTGCTGCGCTGCTGCAGTGACGTTGGTCATCTTCAGTTGAGGGCGTGGAGCTTGAGTGGGGTGTGTGTAAAGAGGCTGCCGATTTTCGAATGCCGCGCGCAGTCAGCGCGTGTTCGTGCTTGGGCTGCTCGAGTTGCTTTTCAGTGCTTCGTTTGTGTTGACAGATTCAACTTGGATTGATCGCCGAAACCCAGCAATCTGGCAGATACCGGTAATCACCGGTTTCAGTCAACTAGATACCGGTAATTTACCGGTTTTTGTTTGTTTATTTTATTTTTTTAAATCAGTAGATTTGGAATATGAAACGTCTTCAAATCTACTGATTTAAAAAAGAAAGAGCAGAAAGGACGCAAGTGTTTTTTTTAAATCAGTATACTTCCTAGAATGTTATTAAAATCAGTAGATTTAAGACAGGAAAAAGCAGAAAGGACATTAAAAACCGGTATTTACCGGTTTCGGTGAAACCATTTCATTTCCATTGGAAATCCACGAGCTCACTCAAACATGCAAGACAACCAATTTGAGAATGAGAAGTCACTTGAGATCTCAAATCACCATCATTCTTATCGACCACCTGGATGACAAATAAAACATTTGCAAAGCCTGCGAGTTACGAGCAATCTGCTTGAAGTTGAAGAGGGATTCAGTATCTTTTTGGGCAAGATGGCTCCATTTTACGTCTGAGCAAACAAGTTGTGAACACGAACAGATGTTGCTTTTCAAAAATCAACGAGCGAGTCTATCATACTGTTGCTCATCCAATTAGCTAAAATGGTGCACGCGTGTGCGCGCCTCAATCGTTACAGTTTGGAGAGGACGGACTTGGCCATGAAGTTCTTGTCCAGGTGCTTGAGCAGTTGCTGTGCACAGTAGCGCAGCAGCACGAGCTGCATGACCCGCAACAAGATCCTAGTCACCGTCATGCCTCGCTTCAGCACAATCAACAAGACCATGGCGTACCCCATCACTTTGGCTTTCTTTTGCATGGACCAACTCGTTGGAGGGATCTGGTCCGAGAGCGCTTGCAGCGTCGGAAACATGGTTTCTTCGAACAGCGGCCACTTCAATTTCCCAGCTTGCACTTTTGTGATCAGGTGCACCAGCTCTGGGACGTGCGCTTGCCACGGCCGCTTTTGTGGTAGTAAAGTGTAGTCAACGAGCGGCAATGCCACGCGCATCAGCGCGTCTGGGTCAATCGCGCGGATCCTTGTGAAATCTGAGAGTGAGGCACTACCGAGAGTGAACAGATCTGTAAATCAAGAGGTAAATCGTAAGCAACAACATTAACGGAAGGTCCATCGATCTGCATATACAATTGCGACAATGTGCCTTTTACAAAACATCCTAAAAGCGCGGACATACCTAATTGGTTCTTTTGCCGCGCTTTGATGAGTGCTTCGCGGAATCGTTCACTGCAGCCTGCGAGTAATACCCTGCACACAGTAGCAACAGCAACACATTTTAGATGAGCATTGGATCTTCAGCGTTCCCTCAGTCCTGCAAATAATGGGATTCTCACATGATCGAATCGCTACAGATCCACGCGTCGCTTTGCATATCTACTGGCAGTTTGCGGAGCGGTGTCGATCCAACCAGGTTCTTCAATGCCAAACGCAACACAAGCTGATACGCTCTGCAAAAGAAAAGAAAAACAACCAGGAATTAGACTTCGACTTGGTATTTCCAAAGCGCGCTCACATACCTGACAACGTCGTATTTACGGCCGATCAACTCGCGTGCGCATCGAAGAAACTTCTGTTGCTCTTCTTCCTTCATTGGCACACGGAGAACCTGAAGCAAGCACAAGATGCATTTAATCAGCCAACAATCGCATCGTTTAAGCAATATCCAATAAACAACAGCAAGGAGTTTCGTACAACTGGTTGACGCTGAGGTAACAACAGTCGCTCAAGCGGCATCAGTCGTGCGGACGGCATGCCAACATGTAGCACATGTGTCTCATCCAGTACGACAACCTGTGAATGCATGCAGGGCCGTGAACATCCAATAAATGCTAGCAATTCGATTCGTAATTCTCATCAATAATTTGCTTAAACGCACCACATGGTCGTAATCGTTCGCCGTCAGATATCTCCCCATCGAATACAGGAAGCCGCTGGTAGTGATGAAAATCAAATCGCCTGGCTTAACGAGCTTCGCCGCCTCGCGAGCAGCATCCTGCACTTCTTTCGGAGATCTACAATGCGTAGTAATATGCCCCCATCAACACAAAGCTCTCTTCCTAGCAGACCACACAGTCGCCGTCACAGCGCAGCAACCTCACCGTTGGAACTCGTACTCGTTGAACTGCAAGCTGTTCGGCGCGAACATTTGCGCGGCCGACTTGACCAAGCCATTCAGGAACGAGGATTCTTTGCTGCCGCTGTCATCACTGCCGCTCATGATGCTACTCTGTCAACTGGACTCACACAGAGCTTCTCTGGTGCACAGCAATAGTGATCTCCTCTCGCTCGCACTCTCTGCGCTTCCGCTTAGCAGCCAGCTTGCCCCAATAAATGCGTGGCTGCTTCGTCAACACGTCAAAGCAAGCACAGCTCACCACCTCAGCTACCACAGTGATACCCTCATTACAAGGCTCTTCAACCTTCAGTACAGCAGACTTCTCAATCACAAGCCCCTTTCCTTCAAGCGACCTTCGCACGACAATTTTCCTGCTCGAAGAGGAAAAGAAGTCCAGCTGGACTGGGTGCTGGGAAAAATGCCGAGCTCAAACCGGCTCCAAGGATTTGCATTGGCTTTTACTATGTGGGGCGGACCTCCAGTGCATTCATTCGATTCTATCGGCGCCGTCGTGTAGTCTGTCTATCTGTCTGGCGTCCTCCATCTTCCAGCTCCAGTATCAGCAAACAGCATCATCAGCTGATACGGAAAGCAATAGCTAATACGCCCGCCCTTTTGGAACTGGCCGCGTGCGGAAACCAAAGAAAGAAGAAAGAAAGGAAAGGAAGAGAAGCTCGGCGAGATCTGCGTTATTACTGACTGACGGACTGAGCCACAGAGACCAACCGAGCGCCGCTGTAACACACGCTCACTCGCGCGCGGTCGGCAGATTAGCTGTGTGTGTGCAGGTCACCAAGAAGAAGGAGCTGTTGGCGACGACGACAAGCGCTGAACTCTAGCAACACGACACACAGAGAACACGACAGCATGAAGAAGCGGAAATGCGGGCTGGCGGTGAATATGCTGGTGATAGTAGTGGTGACGATGATGAGTGGAAGTTTACAAGTGGCGGAGGCGGCGACATTAGCAGCAGCGCAGATGGAGAGCGCGGTGGTGGCGACGAGACGGCTGCAGGCGGCGTCCGAGGGCTACAACTTTATGTTTTACTTTGTTATCGGCGCGATGATGCTCACGTGCCTGATCTACAACATCTTCTTCAAGCACAAGATGGAGGCGAACTTCTTACGGCAGCACGCGCTGCCGGAGACTATGCTGCGCCAGGATGTGATCGCCAGGTGCGTGTTTATTGCTTTTTGTGGCTTGGTTCGTTTTACGAAGCGATTGACTGATGTCATGTGTGTATGTGTTTTAAATGCTATCATAGTGACCAAGAGATGAATCATCTGTGGGAGTGCGATGTGTGCTCGTTCAAAAGCTACGATGCCCACAAGACGTGCATGCTGTGCGGCACCGATCGATGTACGTCAACCACTCAGCTCCATGTACCCAATTTGTGAAAACGATGTCCAACCAACTGATTATGTTGCCTTGTTCGCTGCACAGCTTTTAAGTTAGTAGACAAGCAGCTAAAGTCGATGGAGGAAGGTGCTGAGTCCGGAAGTTTATCGACAAAAGGGTCGTCCAGTACAAAGTACATTCTGTACGTCGATGAGAGCACAAAAGCCAAAGCAAGCAGCAAGGCGTCTTCGCAGCCATCAAAGTCGTCGTCCAAGATCAGCAGAGAGTTTTTCAAGCGAAAGCTGAGCGGCTTGAATTTGCGTCAGCAATCTGCTCGTCGGCGCCACGAGTGGACGCGAGAACGGAATGACGAGGGGCAATTCGTGTGGGTGCGCAAGAAAAACTACCTGGATCGCAAAGCGCTGAAAAGTCTGCGCAGCTTGTCGTCTTCGTCGCTTCGAGACTCCATGTGCTCAACCGCAAGTGCGGGTTCGATTGGTGTCGTGTCAAGAATTGTGGTGTCCCCAAAGAACCCCACTGGTCGCATTGAACTGGATGCTCCTGACCGCGCGAACGCAAACCGATGCTCAGAAAGCTCAACGTTTACATTGGAGGAATTGGAGCAAGTGCACTTGTTGCCTTTCCAGCAGAAACACGCCTGGTTCGTGCAGCACACCGCAGCGATGGAAGTGCCATGGGAATACGGTCATCTCTTACTGGAGATTGAGCGAGACAACTTGCTGCACAACTCTTGCGAGCAGCTCCTGTGGGCCACTCCCGAGCAGTTGCATCAGTCACTGCGAATCAAATTCGCGAACGAGCCGGGTGTGGACGCAGGTGGTCTCGTTCGTGAATGGTTCACTCTGATGACGAAGGAGGTGTTCGACGACACGACCGGTTTGTTTTACACGAGTGGAAATGGCGACGCGCTGATGATCAATCCTGCGTCAGCTGAAGCCAGTGTTGACCATTTGATGGTGAGTGAGGATACATTTGATTTAGCAGGATCAAATTCGGTGACTGACTCTTTTGTGATTTGATATGCTTCTGTTGCTCCATTCAGTACTACCAAGCGATTGGTCGCTTCATTGGACGAGCTCTGTTCGAAGGCATCCTGATCGACGCGCACTTGGCTCTCCCACTCTGCAAGCACATTCTTGGCATCCCAATCACGTTTTCAGATTTGGAGTTCGTGGACAATGACTTGCACAAGAACCTGAAATGGCTTCGCGACAACCATGGAGTTGAATCTCTGGCGCTGGACTTCACGTAAGTACAATGCATGCGGACAGGAGGATGATACTGATGGCGATGATAGTCTCTAACGAGTTGTGCATTTTGTGAACAGTGTGACAGTGGACCAGCTTTCCGACAAGTCGAAAATCATCGAGCTGAAACCAAACGGCGAGAACATTCCAGTGACTGAGGAGAACAAGATGGAGTATATCGACCTCAGATTCAAGTGGATCATCGCTACGAGCGTCTCAAACCAGTTGGCGTCTTTGGTCCAAGGTCTGTTCGCAGTGATCCCGAGAGAATTGCTGTCGGTCTTCGACCACCAGGAGCTTGAGCTTCTGATGTGTGGTATTCCTGAGATCGACATCGTGGACTGGAAAAGCCACACAATCTACGTTGGCGAGCGCGACGAGCGTATCACGGGATGGTTTTGGAGTATTCTCGAAGAGTTCACGAATGAGCAAAAAGCGCGCCTTCTTCAGTTCACGACTGGATCAGCCCGTGTTCCAGTGCAGGGCTTCAAGGCGCTGACCATGAACGACGGTCGCATCTGCCCATTCGCGATCCAGTGCGTCAGCAAGGAAGAGTGCTTGTATCCAAGAGCGCACACGTGTTTCAACAGGTACAAATTCAATCCGTCTCACTCGACTCTCCAATGTGTAGTGGAAAGAACCAAATTATGCTGATCATCTTTGTCTATGCATGATGTGAACGAACAGGATTGATTTACCTCGGTACGACACAGAGAAAGACTTGCGGATCGCATTATCGCTTGTCATTCAGATGGAAGTCACGGGTTTCACGATCGAGTAACGAACATGTGAGCGGCGGAGCTGTGATAGACGAAAATCCGAAGAAGCTCATGTATTTAGTGGGGAAAGAGAATGCACAGTGAGGAACGGCATACATTTGCGTCGCCTGCGCAGAGGCTTCTTCTACCTCATGTGTCTGTGTGTATCCTATTCGCGTGGCTGTCGTAGTCGTATTTCAAAATAAAGGACCAACACTTTGGAATAGGGAACTACAAACAAATTGCAAATGCACTCACTTTGCTCAAACGATCCGATATCACTCATGCACACGGCTGGCGTGCCATCACGTCGATTTCATGACCTCGTTCCAGCTCAGTGGTGGATGTCGGGTGCAATCAGAGAAGTAACGCCAGACTGCAAAGTCACTCATCAACAGCAGACTGTTTAGAGCTGCTCAAGAGACCAACGTTGTCCATTAATTGTGAATCAGACGATGAGACTTTGATGAGTAGGCATGATTGACAAGGATTACTTTCCCAAAAGTGAGTGAACGTGAACACACATCCATACTAGTGCTCGGAAAAATAATTGTATTATGATTATTTTAGTATTATATTTACAGAATTATTATTGGGGCTGCCTGTCGAAAATACAGTATCGCATTTGTTTAGTTATTACTGACATTCTTTATAACAGACAGTACAATATTAGCCAATCAGCGTCCTTAAATAATGCGGTCTTCCACATTTAGTTGAAACAGACAAAATAGGAAAATACCGGTTTAATGTTGACCACGCTATGTGCTCACGTATATTAATGTGGTCTACACTATCCTGCATTTGCTAAGACTACTGACTCTCATCGCTGCGTGCGATCGTGAGAGCGATAACATCTCTCATTCTGCCCGATCAGCGATGGCGCGCAAGTCACTCGGAGGACCCGGACGGCTCAAGAACAAGAACGCACGCACTGCGTTTACCGCTCGTCACAAGCTTGCGGTGGTGGCAAGCTTTGATGAGCTTGGCGACGTGTCTGCGGTCATTCGTAAATTTTATCCCAATTTGGCTTGCAGCAGGTTTGACAGTCGCAGGAAGCTCATCTA